>CM057091.1:1116993-1129493 GCA_029959045.1 Taenioides sp. WSHXM2023
GTAGTAGTAGTAGTAGTAGTAGTAGTAGAATGTTGGGGCCAAGGGCAGGAAACCACATGCCCCCCCCTTTTCTCTTCCTCTCCCCCACCCCCCCCTCTCTCTTTCTTCTCCTCCTCTTCTGTTTTTTCTTTTCTTCTTTTCGTGTGTTTCACGTTTTCTGCCTGAACGAAAAAACTGAAGCATGAAATTAAAATAAACGAGGCAAGAGCCAGAACCAGGACTGAACCAGGACTAAAACAGAACTAAACCAGGACTGAACCAGGACTAAAACAGAACTAAACCAGGACTGAACCAGGACTAAAACAGAACTAAACCAGGACTGAACCAGGACTAAAACAGAACTAAACCAGGACTGAACCAGGACTAAAACAGAACTAAACCAGGACTGAACCAGGACTAAAACAGAACTAAACCAGGACTGAACCAGGACTAAAACAGAACTAAACCAGGACTGAACCAGAGCAGGTTTGAAGTGCCTCTATGTTCCTCATTGCCCAGAGTTCTCCATTTATCTCTCCTCCTCTCCTCTCCTCTCCTCCTCTCCTCCTCTCCTCCTCTCCTCCTCCCCTCCTCTCCTCCTCTCCTCTCCTCTCCTCCTCTCCTCCTCCCCTCCTCTCCTCCTCTCCTCTCCTCTCCTCCTCTCCTCTCCTCTCCTCCTCTCCTCCTCTCCTCCTCTCATCCTCTCCTCCTCCCCTCCTCTCCTCCTCTCCTCCTCCCCTCCTCTCCTCCTCTCCTCTCCTCTCCTCCTCTCCTCTCCTCTCCTCCTCTCCTCCTCTCCTCCTCCCCTCCTCTCCTTCTCTCCTCCTCTCCTCCTCCCCTCCTCTCCTTCTCTCCTCTCCTCTCCTCCCCTCCTCTCCTCCGCCCCTCCTCTCCTCCTCTCCTCCTCTCATCCTCTCCTCCTCCCCTCCTTCTCTCCTCCTCCCCTCCTCTCCTCCTCCCCTCTCCCCCTCCTCTCCTCCTCTCCTCCTCTCCTTCTCTCCTCTCCTCCTCCTCTCCTCCTCTCCTCTCCTCCTCCTCTCATCCTCTCCTCCGCCCCTCCTCTCCTCCTCTCATCCTCTCCTCCTCCCCTCCTCTCCTCCTCTCCTCTCCTCCTCTCCTTCTCTCCTCTCCTCCTCCCCTCCTTCTCTCCTCCTCCCCTCCTCTCCTCCACTCCTCTCCTCTCCTCCTCTCATCCTCTCCTCCTCCCCTCCTCTCCTCCACTCCTCTCCTCTCCTCCTCTCCTTCTCTCCTCTCCTCCTCCTCTCCTCCTCTCCTCTCCTCCTCCTCTCATCCTCTCCTCCGCCCCTCCTCTCCTCCTCTCATCCTCTCCTCCTCCCCTCCTCTCCTCCTCTTCTCTCCTCTCCTCCTCCCCTCCTTCTCTCCTCTCCTCCTCCTCCTCTCCTCTCCTCCTCTCCTCCTCTCCTCCTCTCCTCCTCCCCTCCTCTCCTCCTCTCCTCTCCTCTCCTCCTCTCCTCCTCCCCTCCTCTCCTCCTCTCCTCTCCTCTCCTCCTCTCCTCTCCTCTCCTCCTCTCCTCCTCTCCTCCTCTCATCCTCTCCTCCTCCCCTCCTCTCCTCCTCTCCTCCTCCCCTCCTCTCCTTCTCTCCTCCTCTCCTCCTCCCCTCCTCTCCTTCTCTCCTCTCCTCCCCTCCTCTCCTCCGCCCCTCCTCTCCTCCTCTCCTCCTCTCATCCTCTCCTCCTCCCCTCCTTCTCTCCTCCTCCCCTCCTCTCCTCCTCCCCTCTCCCCCTCCTCTCCTCCTCTCCTCCTCTCCTTCTCTCCTCTCCTCCTCCTCTCCTCCTCTCCTCTCCTCCTCCTCTCATCCTCTCCTCCGCCCCTCCTCTCCTCCTCTCATCCTCTCCTCCTCCCCTCCTCTCCTCCTCTCCTCTCCTCCTCTCCTTCTCTCCTCTCCTCCTCCCCTCCTTCTCTCCTCCTCCCCTCCTCTCCTCCACTCCTCTCCTCTCCTCCTCTCATCCTCTCCTCCTCCCCTCCTCTCCTCCACTCCTCTCCTCTCCTCCTCTCCTTCTCTCCTCTCCTCCTCCTCTCCTCCTCTCCTCTCCTCCTCCTCTCATCCTCTCCTCCGCCCCTCCTCTCCTCCTCTCATCCTCTCCTCCTCCCCTCCTCTCCTCCTCTTCTCTCCTCTCCTCCTCCCCTCCTTCTCTCCTCTCCTCCTCCTCCTCTCCTCTCCTCCTCTCCTCCTCTCATCCTCTCCTCCTCCCCTCCTCTCCTCCTCTCCTCTCCTCTCCTCCTCTCCTTCTCTCCTCTCCTCCTCCCCTCCTTCTCTCCTCCTCCCCTCCTCTCCTCCTCCCCTCTCCCCCTCCTCTCCTCTTTTCCTCTCCTCCTCCTCTCCTCTTCTCATCTCCTTCTATCCTCCTCTTTTCCTCTAATTTCCTCCTATCCTCCTGACACACAGGGATACAGGAGGACGGGAGGGCATCTGACACACAGGGATACAGGAGGACGGGAGGGCATCTGACACACAGGGATACAGGAGGACGGGAGGGCATCTGACACAGGATCAGGTCTAAGCCGTGACACAGACTCGTGTTTGTGTCGGAGGCGTTAGCGGCCGGGCTAAATTAGCGCTAACGCAAACACAAGCTAACGAGTCATGTCCAATCAGCAAAAAGCTCGTTAAAAACACTTCCTGGATCTGTCCCCATCGCCGTGGCAACTAACGAAGCATCTCCTCGGTAACTAACGAAGTATGACATCACAATGAGAACATTAACCCAAAATAAGAATCCCATCACACGGGGAGGGCATCTGACACACAGGGTAAATATTTGCAACTTCAGTCGCCACAGCGACTAACGAAGCATCGCCATAGTAACTAACGATGTCGTAATTAGCACCCACAGCCTCAGGCACAGGAACCAGGACTGAACCAGGACTGAACCAGGACTGAACCAGGACTAAACCAGGACTGAACCAGGACTGAACCAGGACTAAACCAGGACTAGACCAGGACTAAACCAGGACTGAACCAGGACTAGACCAGGACTAAACCAGGACTGAACCAGGACTGAACCAGGACTAAACCAGGACTGAACCAGGACTGAACCAGGACTGAACCAGGACTAAACCAGGACTGAACCAGGACTAAACCAGGACTGAACCAGGACTAAACCAGGACTAGACCAGGACTAAACCAGGACTGAACCAGGACTAGACCAGGACTAAACCAGGACTGAACCAGGACTGAACCAGGACTAAACCAGGACTAAACCAGGACTGAACCAGGACTAAACCAGGACTAAACCAGGACTGAACCAGGACTAGACCAGGACTGAACCAGGACTGAACCAGGACTAAATCAGGACTGAACCAGGACTAGACCAGGACTAAACCAGGACTGAACCAGGACTAGACCAGGACTGAACCAGGACTGAACCAGGACTAAATCAGGACTGAACCAGGACTAGACCAGGACTGAACCAGGACTGAACCAGGACTAAATCAGGACTGAACCAGGACTAGACCAGGACTAAACCAGGACTGAACCAGGACTAGACCAGGACTGAACCAGGACTGAACCAGGACTAAATCAGGATTGAACCAGGACTAGACCAGGACTAAACCAGGACTGAACCAGGACTAAACATCTGTTGAGTTGCGTTTCTCAGAGTCGGCTCAGAGAATCTGAACCGACTCTTAAAGAATCGAAAATCCGATTCTAATCGATTCTAAAACGAGAATCGAAAGTCGCTCCAGTTTTCCTCAGGTTTTAGTCCTTAAGGCGCCATTTTGAGGACTGCCAGGGTCAGAGGTCAGAGGTCAGGTCTGAACTGCAGGAAATACCACTTCCTCTTTTCTTCTCGTCTCTATCTCTTCTCCTCTCCTCTCTGTCCTTCTCTCTCTCTCTCTCTCCCTCTCTTCTCTCTTTCTCCTCCTCCACTCTCCTCTCTTTTTCCTCTTTCTTTTTCCTCCCCTTCTCTCCTTTTCTCTGTCTCCTCTTTCTTTCTCTCTTCCTCTTCTCTCCTCTTCCCTCCTTTTCTCTCTCTCTTTCTCTCCTTTCTTGCTTTCTTCTTTCACCATGCTTCTCACTCCCTCACCTCCTCTCCTCACTCCCCTCCTCTCTCCTTCTCTTCTTTTCCTCCCCCTTCTCCCGTACTCCCTCATCTTCACTCCTCTCCTCTGTCTCTTTTTTCTCTCCTTCCCCTCCCTTCCTCACTCTCTCCTCTCTTCTGTCTCTTCCCTCCCTCCTCTCCTCCCCTCTCTCCTCTCCTCTTCCCTCCCTCTCCTCTTTCGTCTCCTTTGTCTCTTCTTTCTCTCTTCTTTCTCTCTCCCTCTTCTCCCCCTCTCCTTTGTTCTCTCTTTCTCTCCTCTTTCTTGCTTTCTTCTTTCACCCCGCTTCTCTGTCCCCCTCCCTCCTTTCTTCACTCCCCTCCTCTCTCCTCCCTTTCTCTCCTGTCATCCCTCCACTCCTCTCCTCTGTTTCTTCCCTCTTCTCTCCTCTTCTCTCTGTTCTTTCTTCCCCCCCTTCCTCCCTCTCTCCTCTTCTCTCCCCTCTCCTGTGTCTTCTCTCTCTCCCTCCCTTCCTCTCTCTTCTCCCTCCCTTCTCTCATTTTCATCCCTTTGTTCTCCATTCTTTAATTCCACGTTCGTCTCATTTGTTCGTTTCTCGTCTTTTCATCAGAAACAAATCGTTTTTTTTTCGTGTTTTGTTTTTTCGCTCGAGGCCAAAATCTGAAACAAAAACCTGTGATTAAAACCACCTCCTCTCCTCCGCTACTGTTCTGTCTCTCCTCCTCTCCTCCGCTACTGTTCTGTCTCTCCTCCTCTCCTCCGCTCCTCCCCTCCTCCTCTACTGTTCTGTCTCTCCTCCTCTCCTCCTCTCCTCCGCTACTGTTCTGTCTCTCCTCCTCTCCTCCGCTACTGTTCTGTCTCTCCTCCTCTCCTCCGCTACTGTTCTGTCTCTCCTCCTCTCCTCCGCTCCTCCTCTCCTCCTCTACTGTTCTGTCTCTCCTCCTCTCCTCCTCTCCTCCGCTACTGTTCTGTCTCTCCTCCTCTCCTCCGCTACTGTTCTGTCTCTCCTCCTCTCCTCCGCTACTGTTCTGTCTCTCCTCCTCTCCTCCGCTACTGTTCTGTCTCTCCTCCTCTCCTCCGCTCCTCCTCTCCTCCTCTACTGTTCTGTCTCTCCTCCTCTCCTCCTCTCCTCCTCTCCTCCGCTACTGTTCTGTCTCTCCTCCTCTCCTCCGCTACTGTTCTGTCTCTCCTCCTCTCCTCCTCTACTGTTCTGTCGCTCCTCCTCTCCTCCTCTACTGTTCTGTCTCTCCTCCTCTCCTCCGCTACTGTTCTGTCTCTCCTCCTCTCCTCCGCTACTGTTCTGTCTCTCCTCCTCTCCTCCGCTCCTCCTCTCCTCCTCTACTGTTCTGTCTCTCCTCCTCTCCTCCGCTACTGTTCTGTCTCTCCTCCTCTCCTCCGCTACTGTTCTGTCTCTCCTCCTCTCCTCCTCTACTGTTCTGTCGCTCCTCCTCTCCTCCTCTACTGTTCTGTCTCTCCTCCTCTCCTCCGCTACTGTTCTGTCTCTCCTCCTCTCCTCCTCTCCTCCGCTACTGTTCTGTCTCTCCTCCTCTCCTCCTCTCCTCCTCTACTGTTCTGTCTCTCCTCCTCTACTGTTCTGTCTCTCCTCCTCTCCTCCGCTCCTCCTCTCCTCCTCTCCTCCGCTACTGTTCTGTCTCTCCTCCTCTCCTCCTCTCCTCCGCTACTGTTCTGTCTCTCCTCCTCTCCTCCTCTCCTCCGCTACTGTTCTGTCTCTCCTCCTCTCCTCCTCTACTGTTCTGTCTCTCCTCTCCTCCGCTACTGTTCTGTCTCTCCTCTCCTCCGCTACTGTTCTGTCTCTCCTCCTCTCCTCCGCTCCTCCTCTACTGTTCTGTCTCTCCTCCTCTCCTCCTCTCCTCCGCTACTGTTCTGTCTCTCCTCCTCTCCTCCTCTACTGTTCTGTCTCTCCTCTCCTCCGCTACTGTTCTGTCTCTCCTCTCCTCCGCTACTGTTCTGTCTCTCCTCCTCTCCTCCGCTCCTCCTCTACTGTTCTGCCTCTCCTCCTCTCCTCCGCTACTGTTCTGTCTCTCCTCCTCTCCTCCTCTACTGTTCTGTCTCTCCTCTCCTCCGCTACTGTTCTGTCTCTCCTCTCCTCCGCTCCTCCTCTACTGTTCTGTCTCTCCTCCTCTCCTCCGCTCCTCCTCTACTGTTCTGTCTCTCCTCCTCTCCTCCTCTCCTCCTCTACTGTTCTGTCTCTCCTCCTCTCCTCCACTACTGTTCTGTCTCTCCTCCTCTCCTCCTCTACTGTTCTGTCTCTCCTCCTCTCCTCCGCTACTGTTCTGCCTCTCCTCCTCTCCTCCGCTACTGTTCTGTCTCTCCTCCTCTCCTCCTCTACTGTTCTGTCTCTCCTCCTCTCCTCCGCTACTGTTCTGTCTCTCCTCCTCTCCTCCTCTCCTCCGCTACTGTTCTGTCTCTCCTCCTCTCCTCCGCTACTGTTCTGCCTCTCCTCCTCTCCTCCGCTACTGTTCTGTCTCTCCTCCTCTCCTCCGCTACTGTTCTGTCTCTCCTCCTCTCCTCCTCTCCTCCGCTACTGTTCTGTCTCTCCTTCTCTCCTCCTCTCCTCCTCTACTGTTCTGTCTCTCCTCCTCTCCTCCTCTCCTCCACTACTGTTCTGTCTCTCCTCTCCTCCGCTACTGTTCTGTCTCTCCTCCTCTCCTCCTCTCCTCCTCTACTGTTCTGTCTCTCCTCCGCTACTGTTCTGCCTCTCCTCCTCTCCTCCGCTACTGTTCTGTCTCTCCTCCTCTCCTCCTCTACTGTTCTGTCTCTCCTCCTCTCCTCCGCTACTGTTCTGCCTCTCCTCCTCTCCTCCACTACTGTTCTGTCTCTCCTCCTCTCCTCCTCTACTGTTCTGTCTCTCCTCCTCTCCTCCGCTACTGTTCTGCCTCTCCTCCTCTCCTCCGCTACTGTTCTGTCTCTCCTCCTCTCCTCCTCTACTGTTCTGTCTCTCCTCCTCTCCTCCGCTACTGTTCTGTCTCTCCTCCTCTCCTCCTCTCCTCCGCTACTGTTCTGTCTCTCCTCCTCTCCTCCTCTCCTCCGCTACTGTTCTGTCTCTCCTCCTCTCCTCCTCTACTGTTCTGCCTCTCCTCCTCTCCTCCGCTACTGTTCTGCCTCTCCTCCTCTCCTCCACTACTGTTCTGTCTCTCCTCCTCTCCTCCTCTACTGTTCTGTCTCTCCTCCTCTCCTCCGCTACTGTTCTGCCTCTCCTCCTCTCCTCCGCTACTGTTCTGTCTCTCCTCCTCTCCTCCTCTACTGTTCTGTCTCTCCTCCTCTCCTCCGCTACTGTTCTGTCTCTCCTCCTCTCCTCCTCTCCTCCGCTACTGTTCTGTCTCTCCTCCTCTCCTCCTCTCCTCCGCTACTGTTCTGTCTCTCCTCCTCTCCTCCTCTCCTCCGCTACTGTTCTGTCTCTCCTCCTCTCCTCCTCTCCTCCTCTACTGTTCTGTCTCTCCTCCTCTCCTCCGCTACTGTTCTGTCTCTCCTCCTCTCCTCCTCTCCTCCGCTACTGTTCTGTCTCTCCTCCTCTCCTCCGCTACTGTTCTGCCTCTCCTCCTCTCCTTCTCCTCCACTACTGTTCTGTCTCTCCTCTCCTCCGCTACTGTTCTGTCTCTCCTCCTCTCCTCCTCTCCTCCTCTACTGTTCTGTCTCTCCTCCGCTACTGTTCTGCCTCTCCTCCTCTCCTCCGCTACTGTTCTGTCTCTCCTCCTCTCCTCCTCTACTGTTCTGTCTCTCCTCCTCTCCTCCGCTACTGTTCTGTCTCTCCTCTCCTCCGCTACTGTTCTGTCTCTCCTCCTCTCCTCCGCTCCTCCTCTCCTCCGCTCCTCCTCTCCTCCTCTCCTCCTCTCCTCCGCTACTGTTCTGTCTCTCCTCCTCTCCTCCTCTCCTCCGCTACTGTTCTGTCTCTCCTCCTCTCCTCCGCTACTGTTCTGTCTCTCCTCCTCTCCTCCTCTCCTCCTCTACTGTTCTGTCTCTCCTCCTCTCCTCCTCTACTGTTCTGTCTCTCCTCCGCTCTGATTCTTCCTCTCCTCCACTCTGATTCTTCCTCTCCTCCGCTCTGATTCTTTTTCTTCTTTTGCTCTGATTCTTCCTCTTTCGCTCTGATTCTTTCTCTCCTCCGCTTTGATTCTTTCTCTCCTTCGCTCTGATTCTTTCTCTCCTTTGCTCTGATTCTTCCTCTTTCGCTCTGATTCTTTCTCTCCTCCGCTCTGATTCTTTCTCTCCTTCGCTCTGATTCTTCCTCTCCTCCGCTCTGATTCTTTCTCACAGAAGAAGAGCAGAGAGAAGGAAGAGGAGGAAGACGAGGAGGAGAGAGGAGGAGGAGGGGGAGAGGAAGAAAAGGAGGAGAGACGAGGAGGAAGAAGAGGAGAGAGGAGGAAGAGGAGGAGGAGCAGGAGAAAGGAGAGAGAAGAGGAGAGGAAGAGGAGGAGAAGGGAGAGAGTGATGAGGAGGGACTCGTTTAGCTCGAGCGCTAATGGGAGGAAACAGGAGCAGATACGGCGGGTTAAAGAGTGCGCCGCATGATCCGCTGCCTGATTCGTGTCGCTCGTGCTAGCAGCTAGCCCATTAGCCTTACTGTTCAGACACTGTAGTGCCTCGTTCGTCCAGGAGGGGTTCAGTGTTTTCTCACTGTGTGCCCTTGGGCAAGACACTTAACCCACGTGTGACGGGGCGAGTGGTTCTAGTGCTGTTTTCAGCTTTTCATAATTAAACCTCTTTATTTAGACGAGCTGGAAGAACTTTCTTTTCTCATGTGTCTTGATATCTGTGGAATCCCTGGTTCAGTCCTGGTTTAGACCTGGTTTAGACCTAGTTTAGACCTGGTTTAGACCTGCTTTAGTCCTGGTTTAGACCTGCTTTAGTCCTGGTTTAGACCTGCTTTAGTCCTGGTTTAGACCTGGTTTAGACCTGCTTTAGTCCTGGTTTAGACCTGCTTTAGTCCTGGTTTAGACCTGCTTTAGTCCTGGTTTAGACCTGCTTTAGTCCTGGTTTAGTCCTGCTTTAGTCCTGGTTTAGACCTGCTTTAGTCCTGGTTTAGACCTGCTTTAGTCCTGGTTTAGACCTGCTTTAGTCCTGGTTCAGTCCTGGTTTAGATCTGGTTTAGACCTGGTTTAGTCCTGGTTTAGTCCCTGGTCCGTGTCTTTCTATCAGTGGAATCCCTCAGTGCTCCAGGTTCCGCATCTTTTTCTAACTTGGGGCACTTCAAAGAACAATATTAAAATCAAATCCTGCAGAAAACCTGAAGACCAGATCTGTTATTGGATTAGTGGATCTGTTATTGGATTAGTGGATCTGTTATTGGATTAGTGGATCTGTTATTGGATTAGTGGATCTGTTATTGGATTAGTGGATCTGTTATTGGATTAGTGGATCTGTTATTGGATTAGTGGATCTGTTATTGGATTAGTGGATCTGTTATTGGATTAGTGGATCTGTTATTGGATTAGTGGATCTGTTATTGGATTAGTGGATCTGTTGTCTTCACAAATAAACAAAACATTTGTTTGCTTTTCTTGATCATTACCTTTATGTTTGATACGATCATAAACGATAAACGTTTGTGCCTTTTTTATCATTATTAGTTTGTACGAACATAAACGTGTATGTGTATATGTGTATGTGTATGTGTATATGTGTATGTGTATGTGTATATGTGTATGTGTGTGTATGTGTATGTGTATATGTGTATGTGTATATGTGTATGTGTATGTGTATATGTGTATGTGTATGTGTATGTGTATGTGTGTATGTGTATGTGTATATGTGTATGTGTATGTGTATGTGTATGTGTATATGTGTATGTGTATGTGTATATGTGTATGTGTATGTGTATATGTGTATGTGTATGTGTATGTGTGTATGTGTATGTGTATATGTGTATGTGTATGTGTATGTGTATGTGTATGTGTATATGACACGTACACACTCCAAAGGTCAAAAAACAAACAAAATAAAGGTTTAAAACTGTTAGGACTCTATACGTTTTATTTTTTAAACTTCATCCTTTTGAGCCTCAGAAATGTTCCCATGTCCACGTGGACGTCCTTCTGCAGACACGTGCTCAAAGGAAAGTGAAATGAAAACGTGAACATGAACTCGTGCTCCACGGGCGGAGTTTAGTCCACGTGTTCTTATTCTTTAGGTGACTAGATTTTCAAAATAAAACACTGGTTCTCCTGCGGTTTGTGGCGTTGGAAATAATAAAATAGTGACTCAAGTGATGAAGGAAAAGTTTTCTGCACTCGGCCCGTTCAGGACGAACGTGAGTCGGTAAAGTCACATTTTTTTGTGTTTTGGTCATTTTTGAGCAGATTTTCTGTATTTTACCCAAACAAATGACACTTTATGTCTCTGTTTACTGTTGGCAGGGATCAGATTTGTCCAAAATAGGGACATATGGGACATTTCTTGTGTAAAACTGGGACAAATCACTGGTTTTGGATAAATCCACAGGGACAGGGGACACAGGGCTCAGAACTGGGACTGTCCCGGGGAAACAGGGACATCTGGTCTGTTTATTCTTGTTCTGATCCAGTTCGCTCTAAACACATTCAGGAGACGTTCTGCTCGGTCCTGTTTTAGGATCCAGACTGGAGGAAAACGAGGAGCGAGTTTCGATTCCCGTTTCAATTTCTGTGCATTTGGACTGAAGCTTTTTTAAAACGTTTTCTTTTTGAACCAAACCCAGATTTCCTCTGAATTCTTCATCTGCTTCTCTCAAACTAAATCTGTTTTTTTTTTTTTTTTTTTTTTTTTTTTTTTAAAACACTTGAGTTCAGGAGATGATTGACAGAATTTTTAGTCAATCATCTGAATTTCAGATCAAAATTATTTATTTCAGCGGGAAAAAATCTGTTTTTAGACTTGAAGGTTTTCGGGGTGGTTTGAGAAAATCTGTTCAAAATAGTTATTTTTTTGGGTTGTTCATATTTAAACGTGGCTTTATGAGCATCAGCGCTAACGACGACGGCTTAACGACCAGACCAGCGCTAACGGCTAACAACTAACAGTTAACAGCTAATGGCTAACGGCTAACAGTTAACAGCTAACAACTAACGGCTAACAGCTAACAACTAACGGCTAACAACTAACGGCTAACAGCTAACAGTTAACAGCTAATGGCTAATGGCTAACAGCTAATGGCTAACGGCTAACAGCTAATGGCTAACGGCTAACAGCTAATGGCTAACTATGACTCACTCTGCTGCACTCGAGTCGCCCTCAGAGGTCAGAGGTCAGAATGATGTCATCTCAGAGTTAAACATCAGAAAAAAGTGTATCACACTTTTATTTGTATTTTCTGTTGGATTGTTTGACGTTTTTCTTTTAAATCTCTATGTCCGTTGTCTTTCTTGTGTGTCCAGCGCTGTGTGAGGACGGATGTCTCAGCGGGGGGACGTGTGTCGCTCCAAACACCTGTGTGTGTGCGCCGGGATTCACCGGAGCAAACTGTGAGAGCGGTGAGAACTTTATCTTTATTCATTTAAAGATTATTAAAGATTCTTATAGACATCACCCGAAAAAAAAAAAAAACTTTAAAGAGGCTTTAGAGGAGGAGCGACAGAATCAGCGTTTTGTCGTTCCTCATCTCTGAAGAGGTTTAGATGTAAAGTCTGTACGAGGCTCCGCCCACAAGTCTACGTCCCCCAGGCTCCCGCAGTACGAGTCTGTACGAGGCTCCGCCCACAAGTCTACGTCCCCCAGGCTCCCACAGTACGAGTCTGTACGAGGCTCCGCCCACAAGTCTACGTCCCCCAGGCTCCACACGACAATTCTCCATAAATACACAAAAACATGAGACAAAACTGAACACAACAACTGGACAAACCTGAGGTGACGTGTTTCTCACCATTTACAGTTCTGAAGTTGGATTTGGACTGATTCATGTTTGAGAATCTTTAATCTTTTATTTTCAAGACGCCATTTTGTCAATCTGCCCCCAGTGACGCGCCCACTGTGACTATCCATAGGAGGGGCCCACAGCCTGGTTTAGTCCTGGTTTAGTCCTGGTTTAGTCCTGGTTTAGTCCTGGTGTAGTCCTGGTTTAGTCCTGGTGTAGTCCTGGTTTAGTCCTGGTGTAGTCCTGGTTTAGTCCTGGTGTAGTCCTGGTTTGGTCCTGGTGTAGTCCTGGTTTAGTCCTGGTGTAGTCCTGGTTTGGTCCTGGTGTAGTCCTGGTTTGGTCCTGGTGTAGTCCTGGTTTAGTCCTGGTTTAGTCCTGGTGTAGTCCTGGTTTGGTCCTGGTTCAGTCCTGGTGTAGTCCTGGTTTGGTCCTGGTGTAGTCCTGGTTTAGTCCTGGTTTAGTCCTGGTGTAGTCCTGGTTTAGTCCTGGTGTAGTCCTGGTTTAGTCCTGGTTTAGTCCTGGTGTAGTCCTGGTTTGGTCCTGGTGTAGTCCTGGTTTAGTCCTGGTGTAGTCCTGGTTTGGTCCTGGTGTAGTCCTGGTTTGGTCCTGGTGTAGTCCTGGTTTAGTCCTGGTTTAGTCCTGGTGTAGTC
>CM057091.1:1134493-1206993 GCA_029959045.1 Taenioides sp. WSHXM2023
GTTTTATATTTTGCGTGTTGTGTTTTATATTTTGTGCGTTTTATATTTTGCGTGTTGTGTTTTATATTTTGCGTGTTGTGTTTTATATTTTGTGCGTTTTATATTTTGCGTGTTGTGTTTTATATTTTGTGCGTTTTATATTTTGCGTGTTGTGTTTTATATTTTGTGCATTTTATATTTTGCGTGTTGTGTTTTATATTTTGTGCGTTTTATATTTTGCGTGTTGTGTTTTATATTTTGCGTGTTGTGTTTTATATTTTGTGCGTTTTATATTTTGCGTGTTGTGTTTTATATTTTGTGCGTTTTATATTTTGCGTGTTGTGTTTTATATTTTGCGTGTTGTGTTTTATATTTTGTGCGTTTTATATTTTGCGTGTTGTGTTTTATATTTTGTGTGTTTTATATTTTGCGTGTTGTGTTTTATATTTTGTGCGTTTTATATTTTGCGTGTTGTGTGTTGTGTTTCAGACATAGACGAGTGTGCGCTCCGGCTCCACTCGTGCTCAGTCGACTCTGTGTGTGTGAACGCCCCTGGAGGATTCTCCTGTCTCTGCACCTCGGCTCCAGACTGTGCAGGGGGCGCCTGTCCACAGCCAGGGGGCGCTACACTCCACGGAGAGGAGTGGACCCCGAGTCACGACCCCTGCTCCATCTGCTCCTGCAAGGTAAGATCTGAACCCCCAGATCATGAGTGTGACACCCACAAATGAAGCTCATCGAGGCCAGCAGTCACAGCGGCTGATCTGGAACCAGGCCCAGATTTGGAATTCCAACTACGAGTGTCATAGCAACCAAAGAGCCAATCAGGAGCGAGGCTGTTGAAGGTAACACCCAATCCATTAGCGACGCTGTCAATCAAACCTGTTGCTAATGTCAGTAGGAGGGGCCTGGGGAAAGAAGGCGTCTGATTGGTCCATTCTTCATGTTCAGATCCTGATTTGGGACAAAATGTTAAAGTCCAAACCCGAGGATCATGTGGAGCGGGTTCAAAGTATCAAAGTAGAGCGTGGAAACCCGACCGAAGTCCAACGGGTTCAGACAAATATTTAGAACTTCTGTTGGGGCTCGAGTCGGACTCGATCACGGCTCTGATGGATGTGGGCCGATTCACACGTTAGTTCAAAGGTCAAAGGTCAGAGTGAGGAGCCTGACAGCAGCAGGTAGAGAGAGAGACGCTTTATACACACAAACTGAACTGGAGCCAGAGTCCATGGAGCCCAGTCACGCCTGTGAACACTTCTGTTTGAGCGCGACGTTAACGGATCAGCTCTGTCCACAGACGTGTCCAGGATGTGCACCAGATCTAAACCCAGAACAGAAATGAGGACAAAACCCGTGCACCACCGGGGGACACACACCACAGTTTGAGAAACACTCCAGGACTCGATCTGGACTAAACCTGGACTGAGCCACGACTAAACCAGGATTAAACCGGGACTGGACCAGGACTGAGCCGGGACTGGACCAGGACTAAACCAGGACTAAACCAGGACTGACCCAGGACTGAACCAGGGCATCTGACACAAACATTAAACGAGCTGCAGTCTCGGGTTTAAAGTCTGACAAAAATGAAAGATTCGTAAAAGCAGCAGATCCAGCCGAAATGTTCCAGAATGGGCTTTATAAAGATGCAAAGAGCTGAAACCAGGGACACGACTTTAACTGCAACTCCCTGACCCTGTCCCCTGTCTTTCCTCAGGAGGGGCAGGTGCAGTGTGCGCCCCTGCCCTGTCCCGCGCTGTCCTGCAGTTACAGCACACTGCCACAGGGGGAGTGCTGTCCGCGCTGCGTGTCTGACCCCTGTGCGGCACAGGAAGTCCCGCCCCCTGCCCTGGGCCTCGGCTGCAGGGACCAGAGCGGCTCCCAGCACCTGTCAGGAGACACCTGGCACCTGCCCAACTCACCCTGCACCACTTGTCAATGCAAGGTACTGGGACTGACAGGGGCTATTCAGACAGGGACTATTGATACTTTGCAGCTGGCGTCATCAACATTCTCTGGGGGTGTGATGCTAACAGGAGGCACTGCTCTGTCTGAAGCTCTGTTAGACTTTAATCTGAGTTTTATTTAAACACAATCTGACCAGAAAGACCCGACTGATGTGAACTCCAACAGGTGAGAGGATCTGTGCGGTTAAACACGTCCCTCTAAAGAACATGACAGTCACGAGCTAGCATTAGCGTTAGCATTAGCGTTAGCATTAGCGTTAGCATTAGCGTTAGCATTAGCGCTAGCATTAGCGTTAGCATTAGCCAACAGTCGCTCTCTCCTTTAGTGTAAATCAAACTCCTGAACAGGAACATGAAAACCTGCTCTTTACATCACTGCAGGAGCTTTTTTTTTTTTAACAGTTTTCAGACGATAATAAAACTTTTTTGACAGTGTTTGCTAATGTGTGTATTGTATCTCCATGGTAACTGCTGAACATTCCACCATAGACATACATGGCAGACACAACACTTTAGGAGAAGTTAATTTCAGTTTCGTCTCATTTAGAAAAGATTTACCTCAATGGTCCACGGGTTTAATATGACCTCATCTCACAAAGCTCTATAAAAAAAAAGTGTGCACTGTGTAACTTTTCGGTTGAGGGTCCGTCACCTGCTTGTTTCTATGGATACGTCATTGCTCTGCCTGGAATGTTCCACAGTGTGACATTAAACAGCTCTACTTTATATTTATTCAATTACAGGTGGTTTTAGAGCTCAAAAATACCTAAAAAAACAGACATTCTGACTGTGAGCGGGGTCGCCTCTCCACAGATCTGACCTGGAACTTGGTCTGGTTTGGTCTCCATGGAGATAGAAAGGTTTAATACCATACTGTGGAACATTCCAGACAAAGCAGTAATATCTTCATGGAGAAAAGCGTTTGACGGACCCTCCACCAGAAAAGTTACACAGTGCAGCTTTAACTTTTTGTTTTGACGTTTTTATGTAGTTTTCTGACCCCTTCTTCTTCTTCTTCTTCTTCTTCTTCTTCTTCTTCTTCTTCTTCTTCTTCTTCTTCAGAACGGAAGTGTGTGCTGCGCTGTTGACCTGGACTGTCTACAGAACAACTGAGATCCTCCAACGAAGTCCAGGAGTGAACCAAGACTGAACCAGGAGTAAACCAGAACTAAACCAAGACTAAGAACTCAACCAGTACTGAAGGAGGACCCAGCCAGCACCCGACCAGGACCGAGATCCTCCAAAGATCTTACACTGGACTAAAACTGGACCACTTTCAAGTTTCGGACAAGACCCTGTAAAACCTGGTTAAGTTCTGGTCTAGTCCTGTTTTAGACCTGTTTTAGTTCTGGTTAAGTTCTGTTTTAGTCCTGGTTCACTTTTACTGCTGGTTCGGACAAGACCCGGCAAGAACCAGACCTTAGACTAGATTGGGACCTCTTCTGGACCTCACCTGGACTGAAGAAAACCTGGACTAGACCTGGAGTAGACTCGTATCTTAAAAAGACCCCCTCTGGACCTGTTTTGGGCCACAGTTAGACCAGGATTCAGGGTGGTCCTTCGTCGTTGTTCCATTTCAAGTCTCGTCTCAAATGTTGAATCGTCTCGATGTTTTTCACACAAACCCAAGCTCCATTTTGTACAGGATTTCCAAAGCAATATCTCAAAGTTTGGGTTTGATTCTGTTTCTTCTGAAAGTTTGTGTTTTAAACTGTTTTGATTTTGTGATTTTGTCCCTGAAAATCGTGTCGTGTCTGAGGTCAGAGGGACCTGGTGCTTTTTCCTCTTTTAGATCCACACTTTGGGTTTTTATAGTTGAAGTTTGTGCTGCAGCTCAGACTGTCCTAATGATCCTGGTTTAGTTCTGGTTTAGTCTGGGTCTTTGTTAGTCCTGCTTTAGTCCTGGTTTACCCAGTCTCACTGCATTCTGTAGTTGTGTCCTTAAGCCCGTCAGAAGGTGGCGCTGTGGGCAGCTTGTGACACAGTTCTGTAAGGAGCGCTCTGATTGGTCAGGAGTCTCTGTCCGAGCAGCAGCAGCGCATCACTTCCTCTCTAAGTTGTTTCTGTTGCTGTGCGGTGGATCAGGCCCAGGCGCGTTACAGGCGCGTTACAGGCGCGTTACAGGCGCGTTACAGGCGCGTTACAGGTGTGTTACAGGCGCGTTACAGGCGCGTTACAGGCGCGTTACAGGCGCGTTACAGGCGTGTTTCAATGGTCGACAGTGCCCAGGGCAGATGTGCCTATAGAAATAGCACCACCAAGTGTGAAAGGAATGAATAGTTTCGTCCTGGTTTAGTCCTGGTTTAGTCCTGGTTTAGACCTGGTTTAGACCTGGTTTAGACCTGGTTTAGACCTGGTTTAGTCCTGGTTTAGTCCTGGTTTATCAGTGTAAAAGTACCAGGTTCCTTCTCACCTCTGCCTCCTCCTCATCACTGTCTAAAACCTTTGGTATAAGTTCATATTTAATCCTGTTTTTTACTTTCTTTTGTTCTCTCGTTTGTCCTCGTTCGTGTAGAAAACTGAACTGTCTCGTTTCTCTTCTCAGAGTTTTCTGCTGGTGTCTTTAGGCGGGTGCAGTGACAGGTGCAGTGACAGGTGCTGTAAATACAGTGTAAAATGATTATTGTAAAAAACAAAAATAATGTGAATAATTCTCACTGTTTTTTTTTACTCTTTGGAATTGTCATTTATATATCCCTGATGCCCTCCCATCCACCTGTACCCCTGTGTGTCAGATGCCCTCCCATCCTCTTGTTTCCCTGTGTGTCAGATGCCCTCCCTGTGTGAGATCTGACTGGTCTGTGGAATGTGGTGATGTCATCTGAAACACAGCGCTGGGAGGATGGGAGGGCATCTGACACATTCTGTATTCTCTGAACAGAATACAACCAAAAAGCACATGCCAGGTCCGTTTCCTTTGGACACGTGAACAGGTTTATTGTCCTAAAGTGGGGAGGCCCCCGTGTGACCTGAAAATGTCATGCTCTGCCTGGAATGTTCCACAGTGTGACATTAAACAGCTCTACTTTACATTTATTCAATCACAGGTGGTTTTAGAGCTCAAAAATACCTAGAAAAACAGACATTCTGACTGTGAGCGGGGTCGCCTCTCCACAGATCTGACCTGGAACTTGGTCTGGTTTGGTCTCCATGGAGATAGAAAGGTTTAATGCCATACTGTGAAACATTCCAGACAAAGGAATAACATCTCCATGGAGACGGAGCCTTCAGCAAAAAAGTTACACAATGCACCTGTTTGCTTGTGTGTTTGTTGTGTCTCCATGGTAACTGATAAACATTCCGCCACAGACATACAAGTAAAGGCCCAAAGACGATATCGACTAAACCGATATCATGGAACCGATACCTGACCCAGCGGTGGTTTCAGATGTTCTTTGTCAGTATTGGTATTGGTATCAGTGCGTTTAAACTGTGGTGTAAAAATGTGCGCACAGACCAACATCTGACCAGGGAAGGACCAGCGGTGGACATTCGGAGTTTTTGGACTGAAAATATGAAATCCTTAAATGTCCCATAATCCTCTGCTCTGCTCTAAAGTCGTTTCCTCGTCACAAACATCTGGAGTTTGTTTTGTTTCATTCACATGTTTAACACAAACCTGCAGATTTAACACGAGTTCTTCTCTCAAACTGAAAACACTCTGTTCCACCTTGTGATGTCATCATGTGGTGATACAGGAAGTGCTCCACTGTGTTTTTAAACTCCACACACCTTCACTAGAATCATTTGGATCATTTCAGTCCTGGAATTGCCGATCTCGACTGAACTAAAGGTAAAAGGAGCTGTTCACTTGAAAACTACCACTTGATGACATCACAAGGTGGAACAGAGCGTTTGGAGCTTTGGAGATGTAGACAGACTAATAATAAAGAGTTCCTCAAACATGTGACTGAAACAAACACGACTCCAGGTCTGTTTTTGAGGAGGAACAACAGAACATGGATTAAAGCTCACGGGGGTCAGTGTTTGTGATGCAGGAGCTTTAAAGGGGAAGTGGAGTGTTTAGTTTAGTTTAGTTTAGTTTAGTTTAGTTTAGTTTAGTTTAGTTTAGTTGTTTTGTTGTCGAGAGCTGCACAAACGTGAGTTTGATTCAAACCTTCAGTGAATAAAAATTTCACTTGTTTATTTAAGTCTGAGTTTTTATTAAACCGGAGTCAGAGTAAAATTACACACATACATACATAGTTTTACTCACATACTTTTACTTGAGTAACTTTTGTTACATTGTACTTTTCAGAGTACTCTTCATGCAGCATACTTTTACTTTTATTCTTAGTTTAGTAATATTTTTATTGAAGTAACTGTACCTGAGCAGTGGTGGAACATAACAAAGTTAAAGTATTTAAGTACTGTACTTTACTTAAGTACATTTTAAAGTGGATATTTCACTTTTACTTGAGTACATTTGAGAGCAGGTATTTGTACTTTTTACTCCACGACATTTTTGAACAGGACTGAAAAGTAAAAGTATTTTTATTTCAGTGTGAGACCTGCTGAAAAGGCTGAGGGATTATTTTAACACATTTGTAATTTGAGCAAAAACACAAAAATACAAATAAAAACAGATGGAAAAACTTCTTTTCGGTTCAGTTATTTTTGTTGATCAAAATTCAGCTCAAATCTGCATTTGAAGCTTTATTATCTCCAAATCTGCCTGAAATACTTTTACTTTTTTAAACAGGTACTTTAATACTTTTACTTAAGCAGAATTTTTCATGTGGTACTTTTACTTGAGTATTTTTTTGCTCCAGTATCTGTACTTTTACTTCACAAAACTGAGTACTTCTTCTGCCTTATATTCCTCCTTCAGCTTATATTGTTTTATTTCAGAAAACATCACAGCGTTCTACAGGCCAATATTCATTTATACAAATGGGGGCAGCTAAAATTCAAATAGTTAAAATACAAAATGATGTTGTAACACAGCGGGTTCTTGGATTTAGTCCAGTCCTAGTTCAGTTTAATAAATGAAAATACCAGGTTCAGTATTTGTGCATTTACCTTGATTGAATACAGACAGGCGCAGCTAAAATGAAGATTGCAGGTCTTGGTTCAAGTCGATAAAAGGAATAATCAGGTTCCATATTTTGGGAATTTTCCTTCAGATCTGATTCAGTTTGGATCATTTTTGTGCCTCTTTGAAAACTCCAGATTTTGGGATTTATTTCAGATTCTGTCCTTCATGTTACATTAAGGAAAGAGTACGGTTACTTCAATAAAAATATTACTGAAGTAAAAGTATGCTGCGTGAAAAGTACTCTGAAAAGTCAAATGTAACTGAGTAAATGTTGACGCTGATTTTAACTGTTCCGCATTTCTTCTTATTCCAAGCTAAAATATTGGACAATGAAGCAGCACTGCAGACAAGACATACCTGTGGACAGAGACATACCTGTGGACAGAGACATACCTGTGGACAGAGACATACCTGTGGACAGAGACATACCTGTGGACAGAGCCCACTCCTTCCACCTCCTCCCACCTCCTCCTGCCTCCAAGAAGAAAAGAAGTTTCCTGTCCAGAAGTAATTTATCGACCAGCGCGTCAGTCTTTAGACCCTTCGTCTGCTTCAGTGACGCCATCGCTGGAAGGAATCTCCAAGAATCACCTTAGTTTGTCTTCGCTCCTTTTCCCCTTCTCTTCTTCTTTCAGCGACCTCATAAACGGACTTTCAGACAAACTTTGTACAAACTGTGAGGAAGCTACAGTTGGAAAAAGCCGCTAAGAACCGCTGCGTTGGTCGAGTAAACGGCGTCTTGCGTCTGTGGAATGTGTGAGAGGCGAACGTAAACCACGTGATCCCAGCGCGACGGAGAGTCAGTTACTATAGAAACGCAGGGAGTTTGATTGACGACCAAACAGCCAATAGAAAATGAGGGAGCAGGTGTGGGCAGGTGTGGCAGGTGTGGCAGGTGTGGGCAGGGGGAGGATGGTTTTACAGTGTTCTCGTTATTCTTCGTGTTTTGGGGCAAAGCACTTTTTCAAATCCTTGAAGAAAATCCAATACAGGAATTTAACCCTGAGCCCCACCTGCAGTTTGTGATGAACGAGCCACGAACAGCAGCGTCTCTCCTCCTCCTCCTCCTCCCTCCTTCTCTCCTCTCCTTTTCCCTGCTCCTCTCTCCTTCTCTCTCCTCTTCCTCCCTCCTTCTGTCTCTCTCTCCTTTACTCCTCCTCCTCTTTCTCTCTCTCCTCTCCTCTCTCACTACCTCTCCCTCCTCTCCTTCCTCCCTTTCATCTCTCTCTCCCTCCTCCTCTTCTCCTCCTCCCTCTCTCTCTCTTAGGATTAAACTCACACCAGAATCGACCGACTCATCGATCAGCGCCGCACGCAGGGGTCAGAGGTCACGCTATGCTAACAGTTTGGCTAACCCCAGCTACGCGAGGGCGAAACGAGAGAGCGAGCGGAATTTGGAACAAGGGAGAAAGAGAAGAAGAGGATAGGAGAAGAGGACAGAGTGAGAAAGAGAGAGGGAGGAGAGAGAAGGAGAAGGAGGGAGGAGAGAGAGAGCAGAGAGGGAGAGAGGCGCAGAGAAAAGGAGAGGAGAGCAAAGGAGGGAGGAGGAGGAGAGAGAGAAAGAGAGAGAAGGATAGAGGGTGGAGAGGGAGAGAAATAGAGCAGAAGAGAGAGGAGAGAAAAAAGATAGAGATGAGAAAGAGAGGAGGAAAGAGGAGAGAAAGGAGAGAGTGGAAGAGAGAGGGAGGGAAAGAGAAGAGAGGGAGAGAGAGGAGGTGAGAGGGAAAGGAGGGCGAAAAAGAGAGGAGGAGAGAGAAGGAGGGAGGAGGAGAGGAGAGAAAGAGAGAGAGGAGCAGAGAAAAGGTGGAGAGAAATAGAGAAGAGAGAAAGACAGAGAGAGGAGGAAAGAGAGGAGGAGATGGCAGAGGAGAGAGAAGAGGGAAAGATGGAGGGAGAGAGAGAAGAAGAGGGGAGGAGAAGGAGGAGTGAGAGGCAAAGAGATTAGAAAAGAGAGGTGAAGGAAAGAGGAGGAACAGAGAGGAGGAGAGAGAGAGAGAGAGAGCGGAGGAAAGAAAAAAGAAATGGAGGAGTGGAGAGAGGAAGGGCGGCAGAGAGGAGGAGAGGAGGGTCAGTGCGGAAAATGTACCACTAAAGGAGCACTGCGGAACTTTTCTGGAGCCACTCTGGTCTTCAAATATAAACCAAGACCCTAAACCTAAACTCCTCCTGGACTGAGAGTTTGGACCTCTGACCTCTGACCCCCGTGGCTCGCTTTGTTAGAATTTGGACATTTTCAATCACAATAATGATCTAAAATGACTCCACTGCCCACCTCCTCACACAGCTGTCCTCCAGAACCTCCCCCTGTCCTCCAGAACCACCTCCTGTCCTCCAGAACCACCATCTCTCCTCCAGAACCTCCTCCTGTCCTCCAGAACCACCATCTCTCCTCCAGAACCACCATCTCTCCTCCAGAACCTCCTCCTGTCCTCCAGAACCTCCATCTCTCCTCCAGAACCACCATCTCTCCTCCAGAACCTCCTCCTGTCCTCCAGAACCTCCATCTCTTCTCCAGAACCTCCTCCTGTCCTCCAGAACCACCTCCTGTCCTCCAGAACCTCCTCCTGTCCTCCAGAACGTCCATCTCTCCTCCAGAACCTCCTCCTGTCCTCCAGAACCTCTTCCTGTCCTCCAGAACCTCCTCCTGTCCTCCAGAACCTCTTCCTGTCCTCCAGAACCACCTCCTGTCCTCCAGAACCACCTCCTGTCCTCCAGAACCTCTTCCTGTCCTCCAGAACCTCCATCTCTTCTCCAGAACCTCCTCCTGTCCTCCAGAACCACCTCCTGTCCTCCAGAACCTCCTCCTGTCCTCCAGAACGTCCATCTCTCCTCCAGAACCTCCTCCTGTCCTCCAGAACCACCTCCTGTCCTCCAGAACCTCTTCCTGTCCTCCAGAACCACCTCCTTTCCTCCAGAACCTCTGTCCCCGGCGCAGAGATTTCAGAAAATAGAATCCAAACTATTTTTCACGTATCGTTCCGTCAGAACACAGAGCTGCATCTGTTGTTGAATTTGGCCAATTGTCCTCAGTGGGAGGGCATCTGACACACAGGGACACAGTTCTGCAGACGTGTGGATGTCCCGCAGGACCATGTGGACGTCTTTACACCGACCCGCAGCTGTGGTTTCGAGGAGAAAAGGAGGACGAGGAGTGGAAGAGGAGAAGAGGAAGAGAGGGTGAGAAAAAGGAGGAGAGTAGGATTGAGAGGAGAGGAGGAGAAGATGAGGAGAGGAGCAGGAGAGGAGAGGAGGAGGAGAGAAGAGGAGGATAGGAGAGGAGGAGAGGAGGATAGGAGAGGAGAGGAGGAGGAGAGAAGAGGAGGAGAGGAGGATCTGCTGATTAATGCAGCTGCACAGACGGATCAGAGAAACATCGATTTAAACCACAAGACTCAGACTCAACCTTTACCTGAGCACGTACGACATTTACAACAGATGCCTGGGACAGAGGAGCTCATTCTCCAACAGGCTCCTTCAGCTCCGCTCAAACAGTGAGAGATTCAGGACCACATTCATACTATAATACTCCCTACAGTTGTACAACAACTCACCCTTATGTAACAGATAATACTCCCTACAACTGTACTCCAAGTTAATCCCAAGTAACAGATTACCTCACGCCCTGTCAATCAGTATTTGCACTGTCGTTCTTGTCTCTTGTTTATAGCTGTGACTTTATAGTTTATTACTTTATTACTTATATTTCTATTTTATTTTGACTTGTACATATACATTTTATAATTATGTCTCATTTGACCCGTGTCTCTTAATCTTTTTGCTACACCATCTATTTTTGTTACTCTGTTATTATTTTATATTGTGATGTCTGAGCTGCTGTGTCCAAATAATTTCCCTTGTGGATCAATAAAGTTTGTCTAAGTCCCTCTCTTCTCTCCCTTTCTCCTCTCTTCCTCTCTCTCTCCTCCTCTCTCCTCCGCCTTTCTCCTCTTCTCTCCCCTCCTCCCCCTCTCCCCCCCTCCCCCTCTCCCCCCCTCCCTCTTCTCTCTCTCCCTCCCTCCTCTCTCTCTCCCTCCCTCCCCCTCTCCCCCCCCTCCCTCTTCTCTCTCTCCCTCCCTCTTCTCTCTCTCCCTCCCTCTTCTCTCTCTCCCTCCCTCCTCTCTCCCTCCCTCCTCTCTCTCTCTCTCCCTCCCTCTTCTCTCCCTCCCTCCTCCCCCTCTCCCCCCCTCCCCCTCTCCCCCCCTCCCTCTTCTCTCTCTCCCTCCCTCCTCTCTCTCTCCCTCCCTCCCCCTCTCCCCCCCCTCCCTCTTCTCTCTCTCCCTCCCTCTTCTCTCTCTCCCTCCCTCTTCTCTCTCTCCCTCCCTCCTCTCTCCCTCCCTCCTCTCTCTCTCTCTCCCTCCCTCTTCTCTCTCTCCCTCCCTCTTCTCTCCCTCCCTCCTCTCTCCCTCCCTCCTCTCTCTCTCTCTCCCTCCCCCTCTCCCCCCCTCCCTCTTCTCTCTCTCCCTCCCTCCTCTCTCTCTCCCTCCCCCTCTCCCCCCCCTCCCTCCCTCTTCTCTCTCTCCCTCCCTCCTCTCTCTCTCTCTCCCTCTTCTCTCTCTCCCTCCCTCTTCTCTCTCTCCCTCCCTCCTCTCTCTCTCCCTCCCTCTTCTCTCTCTCCCTCCCTCTTCTCTCTCTCCCTCCCTCCTCTCTCTCTCCCTCCCTCCTCTCTCTCTCTCTCCCTCCCCCTCTCCCCCCCTCCCTCTTCTCTCTCTCCCTCCCTCCTCTCTCTCTCCCTCCCTCCCCCTCTCTCCCTCTTCTCTCTCTCCCTCCCTCTTCTCTCTCTCCCTCCCTCTTCTCTCTCTCCCTCCCTCCTCTCTCTCTCCCTCCCTCCTCTCTCTCTCCCTCCCTCCTCTCTCTCTCCCTCCCTCCTCTCTCTCTCTCCCTCCCTCTTCTCTCTCTCCCTCCCTCTTCTCTCTCTCCCTCCCTCCTCTCTCTCTCCCTCCCTCTTCTCTCTCTCCCTCCCTCTTCTCTCTCTCCCTCCCTCCTCTCTCTCTCCCTCCCTCTTCTCTCTCTCCCTCCCTCTTCTCTCTCTCCCTCCCTCCTCTCTCCCTCCCTCCTCTCTCTCTCTCTCCCTCCCTCTTCTCTCTCTCCCTCCCTCTTCTCTCCCTCCCTCCTCTCTCCCTCCCTCCTCTCTCTCTCTCTCCCTCCCCCTCTCCCCCCCTCCCTCTTCTCTCTCTCCCTCCCTCCTCTCTCTCTCCCTCCCCCTCTCCCCCCCCTCCCTCCCTCTTCTCTCTCTCCCTCCCTCCTCTCTCTCTCTCTCCCTCTTCTCTCTCTCCCTCCCTCTTCTCTCTCTCCCTCCCTCCTCTCTCTCTCCCTCCCTCTTCTCTCTCTCCCTCCCTCTTCTCTCTCTCCCTCCCTCCTCTCTCTCTCCCTCCCTCCTCTCTCTCTCTCTCCCTCCCCCTCTCCCCCCCTCCCTCTTCTCTCTCTCCCTCCCTCCTCTCTCTCTCCCTCCCTCCCCCTCTCTCCCTCTTCTCTCTCTCCCTCCCTCTTCTCTCTCTCCCTCCCTCTTCTCTCTCTCCCTCCCTCCTCTCTCTCTCCCTCCCTCCTCTCTCTCTCCCTCCCTCCTCTCTCTCTCCCTCCCTCCTCTCTCTCTCTCCCTCCCTCTTCTCTCTCTCCCTCCCTCTTCTCTCTCTCCCTCCCTCCTCTCTCTCTCCCTCCCTCTTCTCTCTCTCCCTCCCTCTTCTCTCTCTCCCTCCCTCCTCTCTCTCTCCCTCCCTCCTCTCTCTCTCCCTCCCTCCTCTCTCTCCCTCCCTCCTCTCTCTCTCTCTCTCCCTCTTCTCTCTCTCCCTCCTCTCTCGCTCTCTCCCTCCCTCCTCTCTCTCTCCCTCCCTCTTCTCTCTCTCCCTCCCTCTTCTCTCTCTCCCTCCCTCTCTCATGTTTTTAGAGCTCTTTTCTGGTTTACTCAGTGGAAAAATGCATAAAAATAAAAACATTCAGTTCTTTCAAAAAAATTAGATCAAATTCCAAAAGTTCATCACAGAACCTTTGAAAACCGTCACAGCTCCAGCTCAGATCTTGGACAAGGCCGTGAAATGTGAGAATTTTCCTTCAGATTTTTTCCACTGAAATTAGAGTTTTAAGTTTTATCCCCTGAAAACCCGCAGACTGACACAAATCCAACAAAAGCTTTGAGAAAAACTAGTTTTTACATTGAACAAAAGTGTCAGTATTTTTCTGATCACGTTTAACCTTTGATAAATGGTACAACTGCGCCCTCTTGTGGATGCAGGCAGACATTACACTCTGCAGTTCGGAGGAAATCGCACAAACAGATTTGAATCATTAAATCAAAGTAAAAACTCTTAACAGTGGCTCAGAATCGGTTTTATTGCGTTTGGCTGTGACAAAAATTCACAAACAGGAACCTGCCTCAGCGTCATGGTGCAAAATTAAATAAATGAACCATTATCAACGCATTAGAATCAGGTAAAAACAGGTTAAACACACTTTGATTTACAAATACAAAAGTAAAGTGTGGGCAGAAGAGTCCAAAAGCCTCAAGTCCACAAGCCTCAAGTCCACAGTGACAGTCAGGGGTCAGTCAGGGGTCAGTCAGGGGTCAGTCAGGGGTCAGTCAGGGGTCAGTCAGGGGTCAGTCAGGGGTCAGTCAGGGGTCAGTCAGGGGTCAGTGAAACGTTGATATATCGTGATAATTACTGGGATACTGGGTCTCCATGAAGATAAAAAGGTTTAATGCCATACTGTGAAACATTCCAGACAAAGCAACATCATTTCCATGGAGAAAAGCGTCTGACGGACCCTCCACCAGAAAAGTCCCACAGTGCAGCTTTAAAATGGCCTCTGCATGTGGAGAGCGTCTTGATCAGCATCAGAGGGTCTGGGCCTGAGGATGGAAGAGGAGAAACAGGTCTAGATCTAGAACTTTCCAAATTATGACAAACATCAGCAACAAGTGAAGTCAAGTAAGAAACAGACTCGATACTCGATACCGATTCTGATCCCACGATAAAAATACCTCTTTGTTTAGACAATCTCCTGTGATTTTCCACATTAAACGAGAGAACTTTCTTTTCTATTCACATGTGTCCTGATATGTGTGGAATCCCTCAGTGGTCCAGGTCTAAGCCAGGTCTAAGCCAGGTCTAAGCCAGGTCTAAGCCAGGTCTAAGCCAGGTCTAAGCCAGGTCCATGGGTGTACACTAGTCTCGGTCTTGTTCTGATCCGGTTTGTTCTAAACACATTCAGGTTCGGCTCTGTCCTGAAAATGGGACTTTTTTAGGCTCAAGACCTGAGAAAAACGAGGATCTAGTTTTGAGATTAGTTTTAGAATCTAGTATCTGATTTTCGATACTTTTGATAACCCTATAACAGTACTAGTACTAGTACTAGTACTGGTAGTATTGGCAGTAGTAGTGAGTCAGATGGCCCCTGTGCACGTGTGGCTCTTCAGGACTCAGAGTGAGTCAGTGTCACAGCACAGACCCACACAGCAGTGCAACTCATCACTCTCACTTTAAACACTCCATTTTAAATGTCCCATAATCCTCTGCGCTCTCTAAAGCTCAGAGTGTTGCATCCTCACCTCATCTTCACCTTCACCAAAAATGACCGATTCCACTCGTCGCTCACACTTAAACTGGAGAAAATCCGCCAACCCTGCAGCAGAACATGTTTATACTGAGAGTTCAGTCCGAGTACCTCCTCTTGTTCTGAAGATCAGGTCTGTCTCCATGTTTCACTTTGAATCCTCATCAGGACGTTTTGGGGCTGAGGAGATAAAGAATCAGATTACCATTAGGAACGTCTCAAAATATAAAAACCGAGGGGCTGATCCGGGCCCTTGCACTTTTTAATTTCTGCTTGTCCAGCTTCTGATAAAAGAACTCTCAAACTCATGGACATAAAATACTGGAAATCTGTAACCCACTTTCACTCAAATCAACCAACTGACCAGTTTGTCTCCCAACCCACAAATAAAATGTTTAGTGAGATCTGCTTGAACTTTGATCTGGGAACCGCCCGGACACGACAGCTGCTCCGTCTGCTCCTCTCAGACCCAGACGCTCCTGCTCCACCTGCTCTTATATTTATGTAAATGTAGGTGGAATTTAAAATCTGCCTTTCCTCTGTAGA
Source organism: Taenioides sp. WSHXM2023 (assembly GCA_029959045.1). NCBI lineage: Eukaryota > Metazoa > Chordata > Actinopteri > Gobiiformes > Gobiidae > Taenioides > Taenioides sp. WSHXM2023. The sequence goes on from CM057091.1 coordinate 1,149,572, forward strand.
GCTTGTTCCACTTCTGCTGAGAGCACAGAGATGGAGGTAGCAGTGGAATACATTCTAACATGTCCTTAAACACATTTACTACAATTATCTGGCCCCAGTTTCAGTCAGTACTTTTCCTTTGAAACGTCCAGTCCTCCCTTCATCATTTATGTCATGACCCGTGTCCATCCCTCTGGATAAAACCCAGGGTGGGACTGCCCCAGGCTCCCTCCCCTAGGCCCTCCCCTAGGCTCTCCGCTTGCAAGAGAATAAACCACACAGACTCACAGGAGGCTGGGCTTCTCTGTAACACAAACAACAGATTAGAATTTAGTTTTCTTTTTTTTTTTTTACACTTTTTACCAACATCTTCAGTAAACAAAACCGTTAAATCGCTCGTGTATTAACTGTGGAAGAGGAACCGAAAATAGTACTTCAATAAGAGTAACGTTACTTACTGTTAGCATGAGGCCATATTATCTGCCCCGGGAGTTCTCACATGTGATAGTGATCGCTGTCTATGTTCCTCCCTCTGCTAATGCTGAGACAGCATGTGACACACTGCACTCCTGTACGAGCACACTCCAAACAAAGCATCCACAGGCTCTCTTCCTGATTTCTGGAGACTTTAACCATGCATCTCCTGCACCTGTTCTGCCTACATACACCCAGTATGTTACCTGCCCCACAAGAGACAATAAAACACTGGATTTATTTTTTGCCAACGCCAAGGAGGCTTATTCTTCATCCCCACTGCCTCCCCTGGGTAGAGCGGACCACAACATTGTCCATCTGCGGCCTGTGTACCAGCCTATTGTACACAGACAGCCTGTGGTGCCCCGTGTGGTGAAGAAGTGGACTGCTGAGAGTGAGGAGGCTCTGAGAGACTGTTTTGACACCACAGTGTGGACAGAGCTCTGTGACCCACATGGGGAGGACATCAATGCAGTGACAGAGTGCATCACGGACTACATCAACTTTTGTTTTGAAAACATCGTCCCCTCCCAGACGGTGCGGTGTTTTTCAAACAACAAGCCGTGGATTAACCCTGACATAAAAGCTCTGCTGAAGGAGAAGAAGAGAGCTTTTAGGTCAGGGACCAAGGAGGAGCTGAAGGCTGCACAGAAGGAGCTGAGGAGGAAAATCAGGACGAGCCAAGCCAGCCAAAAGAGAAGGATGGAGCAACAGCTGCAGCAGAAGAACATCCAGGGGGTGTGGAGAAGCCTCAAGACGATCTCAGGCTTCAAAGCGCCTCCTGCCCAGACGGAGGGGGATCTGCGGTGGGTAAACGAGCTCAATTCTCACTTCCTGAGATTTGATCAATCACCCACCACTCCCCCCACCCAGCTGCCAGCTCTCACCTCCCCAGCTGGACAATGGGGAACTCCTGCACCTCTTCACACCTCTGCCTCTGCTCTTCAGCCCACCACTACACATGGACTCACCCATCCCCCCAGCCTGCCACTGTCATTTTCTACAGCCCAGGTGAGACTGGAGCTCAAGAAGATCAGACCCAGGAAGGCAGCAGGACCAGACGGCATCAGCTCCAGGCTCCTTAAGTCCTGTGCAGACGAACTGTGCGGAGTTATGGAGCATGTCTTCAACATGAGCCTTAAGCTGAGGGTGGTACCACAACTCTGGAAGACCTCCTGCGTGGTACCAGTGCCTAAGACACCGCACGCTAAAGACCCCAGCAGCTTCAGGCCGGTGGCTCTAACATCGCACCTGATGAAGACACTGGAGAGACTGGTCCTTGGCCACCTCCGCTCCACCGTGAGCTCAGCGATGGACCCGCTGCAGTTTGCATACCGGCCTGGCATCGGAGTGGAAGACGCCGTCATCTACCTGCTGCACCGCTCACTGTCTCACCTGGAGAACCCCGGCAGCACTGTGAGGATTCTCTTCTTTGACTTCTCCAGTGCTTTCAACACCATCCAGCCACTGCTCCTGAGGGACAAACTGGAGACCGCCGGTGTGGACTGTGACCTGGCAGACTGGATCCTGGACTACCTCACAAACCGGCCCCAGTTTGTGAGAGCCAAGAACTGCGTGTCTGACCTACTGACCTGCAGTGTGGGGGCGCCCCAGGGCACGGTCCTCGCGCCCTTTCTTTTCACACTTTACACTGCAGACTTCAGACACAACACGGACAGCTGCGTCCTGCAGAAGTTCTCTGATGACTCTGCCATCATTGGCTTCATTAAGGATGATGACGATGTGGAGTACAGAGGACTAGCGCAGGACTTTGTGGACTGGTGTCAGCAGAACCACCTCATCATCAATGCAGGGAAGACCAAGGAGATGGTGGTGGACTTCCGCAGACGCCACTCTACTGTCACCTCAGTGAACATCCAGGGAAGGGACATTGAGAGAGTGGACTCTTACAAGTACCTGGGTGTTCATCTGAACAACAAACTGGACTGGACTCACAACACAGATGCACTGTACAGGAAGGGCCAGAGTCGGCTCTATCTCCTGAGGAGACTCAGGTCTTTTGGAGTGAGGGGGCCACTCCTGAAGACCTTCTATGACTCTGTGGTGGCATCAGCCATCCTGTACGGTGTGGTCTGCTGGAGCAGCAGCATCACAGAGAGGGAGAGGAAGAAGCTGGACAAGGTCATCAAGAAGTCCAGCTCCGTCCTGGGCTGTCCTCTGGACTCAGTGCAGCAGGTGGGGGACAAGAGGGTCCTGGCTAAGGTCATCTCTATGCTGGACCATGAGTGTCACCCCCTGCAGGACGCCCTGTCTGCTCTGGAGAGCAGCTTCAGTGATAGACTGATTCACCCTCGCTGTGTGAAGGAGAGGTTTCGCAGGTCTTTCCTTCCTGCTGCTGTTAGACTGTACAATGAACACTGTTAACACTGAACATGTGTCATTCAACTGTATCTATGTGCAATACTGAAGACCTCTGGTACAATTCACTTATGTCATTTACTGATATTTATCCTGTCTGTACATAAACATAGTCATTACTGTAAATAACATAATATACTGAAGTCACTTTACTGAGATTTACTCTGTTCATATGCTGCACTGTTACTTTTATTGTACATAATAGTATTTTTTGGTATTTTATATTTTGTATTTTATATTTTTGCTCCACCAAAACAAAATTAGAGTCTATCTTTAAGTCTATTTCTAAATTATTCTTTTTTTTAGCTATTATCTATTATCTTGTTTTATTGCATGTTCCATTTTCCTGCTGTTCTTGAACTGTGCGTTGCAACACTGGAATTTCCCCACTGTGGGACTAATAAAGGTATATCTTATCTTATCTTATCTTAAATAAAACTACAAGAAGTACAAAGTAGTGGTCCAAGAAATTACTCAAGCATTAAAAAGTATTTGGGAAAAATACTCCTTAAGTAAAAGTACCATCACCTCAGAAAAAGCTTTACTCAAGTAGGAGTAAAAGTGTAAGTAAAGAAGAGTATGCTGCTAGAAAAGTACAATTTCTGTACTACCATCTCTGAATAATAGAACAGTTCAATGCTCAAAGAAAAGTTGTTGCTGGAGATTTCGTGAAATAAATGACACGTTTAAAAGCAAAAAAAGAGTGGCCCGTACGGGGATCGAACCCGCGACCTTGGCGTTATTAGCACCACGCTCTAACCAACTGAGCTAACCGGCCATGAGTAACCGGAATAAATGGTTTTCCAATCGGGCAAAGATTCACACAAACTAAATGAGATCCGGATCACAGAGGGACAAAACAAAACCACGTGGAATTTGGACGAAAAACAAAAAGACATAAACTAGAAATCTTATTTGAACTGATACATTTATGGAAAAAAAATACATGCACGTTCAATTATAAAAGGGTGGATAATTCATGCACAGGCTTAGAAACGTTGTAAAGTTGTTAAGTAAATAGAAAAAAGCGAAACACGCGGGAGAAAAGAATAAACGCGGGAGGTGTGTTAGCTTAGCCGTTTGCATCGATACAGATTTACACTCTTTGGTTCGGTTTAAACGCTAAACAAGTTGCTCCTTGTGCGAGTTCTGTATCTAAAATACTCACCAAACCCGGAGAAGGCGGCCGCAGAGTCCAATCTGCTGCGGGGTGTTTCAGATTCTCCATTTTCTCCTCTGAAATTTGTCTTTAGTGTTTTTCATTCGAATCAAATGGAGCCGGATCTGTCACTTCCTGTTTTAAACCACGGGGTCTCAAAGCTCAGCGCTGATTGGCTGGGCCCGAAGACGATCAGCCAATGGGAAAAAGTCTGTGTGTCATGTGGTCAAACGTGATTTACATGAAGTTTAAACCGGAAAGTTGGTGTTTACTTTTTTTAATCTAAGTTTTTTTTTTTTTCTAAACTGGGCAGAAACTTGTATTCAGAGATTTTACTACTACTTAAATACAATTTTTATTTTTTATTTAAAGGTAATTTATTAAACAAGTTTATGCTCTGTTCTAATGCAGTTTCCTTCCTGTTTTGTTTCATTCACATGTTTAACACAAGAACCCTGCAGATTTAGCAGTAGTAGTAGTTTCCCAAAATACTTCTTACTCTTACTTGAGTATCTTCTTGGACCACTACTTTGTACTTGTACTCGAGTAATATTCTTTTGCAGTAAAAGTACTTCTGGCTCGTCTTCACCTCTGGTCAAAGTTTTGAACATGTTTTTGTAAAATCTTCCACAGATTCTGGACGGATTTAGCAGGAATATTATACAAAAAATTAACAATATAATTTAACAAAACTTTAACTGTGAAATTCTGTATTTATTTTACGATATTTGTGTTTTACTTACTGCACAAACATTTATATAATTTATGTCTTTTCAGTCTCTGGCTTTTTTTTAATTGATATTTCTTTATAAATGTATTTCCATTGTGGGTCAATAAAGTCTAAGATCAAAATCTGAAATATTTATATCTGATAACTGTAAATTTTCTTCTGATAAACTCTATCTAATCAATATCATTATTATTCTAACAAAATATTACGTTGACAAAATTAAGTGGAGTGAAAAAAACCTGCTCAATCTGCATTTCAATCGTTTCTCATCCCCTGGCACCTCCATCTCTACACCTCCCGGACGCCCAATCCACACCTCACCACAGACCACCCAGACGACCATTCATCAGCCCATCACCTCTGCTCCCACACCTGCTCCCACCCCCATGGAGGAACCGAGCTCTTTGTGTCTGTGTCTGTCACCTGTGCAGGTGAAAAAGCAGTTGGAGAAAATTCATCATAACAAGTCTCCTGGACCAGACCAAGTCAACCCCCGCGTGCTGAGGACATGTGCAGCTCAGCTCACTGGGATCTTGCACTTTCTCTACACACTGAGCCTGAAGCTTGAGAGGATCCCGGTGCTATGGAAGACCTCCTGCATTGTGCCTGTGCCCAAGAAGCCTATTCCATCTGGACTTAATGACTTCAGACCAGTGGCTTTGACATCTCATGTCATGAAAGTGTTTGAGAGACTTGTTCTGGCTCAGCTCAGACCCCTGGTGGCACCATCGCTGGATCCTCTACAGTTTGCGTATCAGTCCCACATTAGTGTGGATGATGCTGTAATCGATCTTCTGCAGCGGCTCACTCTCACCTGGATAATGTTCATGTTTTAATCGATCTTCTGCAGCGGCTCACTCTCACCTGGATAGTGTTAAGGGCTCTGTGAGGATATTGTTCTTCGATTTCTCCAGTGCTTTTAACACTATCCAGCCCTTTCTGATGAGTGAGAAGCTGCTCAGGATGGGTGTCAGCTCCTCCATTGTCTCCTGGATTAATGACTACCTGTCAGGCAGGCCTCAGTATGTGCGACTGGGGAACACCCTGTCTGACACGGTGGTCAGTAATGTAGGAGCTCCCCAGGGTACAGTCCTGTCTCCGTTCCTGTTCACTCTGTACACCTCTGATTTCCAGTACAGTTCCGGGTCCTGCCATCTGCAGAAGTTCTCTGATGACTCTGCAGTGGTCGGGTGTATCAGGGATGGACAGGAGCTGGAGTACAGGACACTGATTACAAACTTTGTGGAGTGGTCCCAGGCAAATCATCTGCTCCTGAACGTTGACAAGACCAAGGAACTGGTGATTGACTTTAGGAGAAAGAGGACACCTGTGGAGCCCATTACCATCCAGGGCCAGGACGTGGAAATAGTGGACTGCTACAAGTACCTTGGCGTACAGGTGAATAACAGACTTGACTGGAGGGACAACTGTAATGCTGTCTACAAGAAGAGCATGAGCAGACTCTACTTCCTGAGAAAGCTCAGGTCCTTCAATGTGTGCAGCAAGTTACTGGAGCTCTTCTACCAGTCTGTGGTGGCCAGCGCGCTGTACTTCACTGTGGTCTGCTGGGGGAGCGGCACCAGTAAGAGACATTGGGCGGATTGACAAACTGATCCGTAAATCTGGACACGTGATCGACTGTGAGCTGGAGACATTTGTCACAGTGAGGGACAGGAGGACACTGGACAAACTGCTCTCCATCATGGACACTCCTGCTCACCCACTGCACCAGACTATAGAGGGACAGAGGAGATAATACTCCCTACAACTGTACAACAACTCACCCACTGCACCAGACTATAGAGGGACAGAGGAGATAATACTCCCTACAACTGTACAACAGCTCACCCACTGCACCAGACTATAGAGGGACAGAGGAGCTCATTCTCCAACAGGCTCCTTCAGCTCCGCTCAAACAGTGAGAGATTCAGGACCACATTCATACTATAATACTCCCTACAGTTGTACAACAACTCACCCTTATGTAACAGATAATACTCCCTACAACTGTACTCCAAGTTAATCCCAAGTAACGGATTACCTCATGCCCTGTCAATCAGTATTTGCACTGTCGTTCTTGTCTCTTGTTTATAGCTGTGACTTTATAGTTTATTACTTTATTACTTATATTTCTATTTTATTTTGACTTGTACTTATACATTTTATAATTATGTCTCATTTGACACGTGTCTCTTAATCTTTTTGCTACACCATCTATTTTTGTTATTCTGTTATTATATTACATTGTGATGTTTGAGCTGCTGTATCCAAATAATTTCCCTTGTGGATCAACAAAGTTTGTCTAAGTCTAAGTCTAAGTCTAAAACTGCCCTCTTGGCTGGAAAAACGTGAAAATCTTGGCATAATTTTAAGGAAACCGATTAAAACATTTATTTACAGTCTAAAGGAAATGGAAAATGGAAAAATATGAAATTAAATAAAACGATTGTGCGTTTTTATATGTGCAAAGTGTTAAAATGTATTTGTACTGTATTATTGTTGAATTAAAAAACAACAACAAAAACAAAAACAAAAAAAAACCTGTGCGTGTTTTTTCCAGCAGGTGGTGCTGTAGGTCAATACTTGGGTCACTGTCCCGGTCAAACTCGTTTATTCTCGTTCTGAGGCTTAAACAGACGAATAACACTCAGCTCAGTGTTAAATAAAGTTATTTTGAAACACGAGATATATTTTTGTTTCCTGAAACAGAAAAGAAACTGAACCCTGAGAAAACAGAAAGAAAGAGGAGAGAGGGAAGGAGAGAGGGAAAAGAGGTTAGAGAGAAGTGAGAGAGGAGGAGGAGAGAGGGAAGAGAGAGGAGAAGAGGAAGAGAGGGGTGAGAGAGGGAGGAGGGAGAGAGGAGAAAGAGAGCGGGATGAGAGGAAAAGAGGAGGGAACGAGAGAGAAGAGAAGTGAGAGAGGAAGAGAGAGGGAAGAGAGAGGAGAGGAGGGAGGAGAAGAGGAAGAGAGGGATGAGAGAGAGGAGAAGAGGAGGGAGAGAGAGAGAAGTGAGAGAGAAGGAGGAGGAGGAGAAGTGAGAGAGGAGGAGGAGGAGGAGTAAAGAGGGAAGAGAGAGGAGAGGAGAGGAGGGAGAAGAGGAAGGGGGGTGAGAGAGGGAGGATGGAAAGAAGAGAAAGAGAGAGAGGGATGAGAGGAGAAGAGGAGGGAACGAGAGAGAGAAGAGAAGTGAGAGAGGAGGAGAGAGGGAAGAGAGAGGAGAGGAGGGAGGAGAAGAGGAAGAGAGGGATGAGAGAGAAGTGAGAGAGAAGGAGGAGGAGAGAGGGAAGAGAGGAGGGAGAGGGACTTAAAGGACTCATGCTGTTCTTTATTTGCATCGTTCAAAAAGTTGAAAAAGGAGAAACTCTCAGCTTAGGGCGCCTCTGTGGGGTATTAAAGGTGCATTGTGTAACTTTTCTAGTGGAGGTAGGGTGACCAGACGTCCCTGTTTCCCCGGGACAGTCCCAGATGCTTGATGTTGTTGAGATGTTGGTGCAAAGAATCTCCATGGAGAAGTTATTGCTTTTTTGACTGGAATATTCCACAGTATGGCATTAAACCTTTCTATCTCCATGGAGACCAAACCAGACCAAGTTCCAGGTCAGATCTGTGGAGAGGCGACCCCGCTCACAGTCAGAATGTCTGTTTTTCTAGGTATTTTTGAGCTCTAAAACCACCTGTAATTGAATAAATGTAAAGTAGAGCTGTTTAAAGTCACACTGTGGAACATTCCAGGCAGAGCAGTGACGTCTCCATAGAAACAAGTAGGACCCCTGACTGAAGTTCCACAATGTACATTTAAAGAGGGGGTATTACCTGTAACACACCCCATATTTTCATCACCATGTTTACTTTTATTGTTTTGAAAATGCTGCATTCACCCACTTTTTTTCACTTTTCGTTTTTGCTCCCTGCACTAAGTCCCTCCCCCTTCAGAGCTCTATCCCAACACACTCAGTGTGCGTCGCACTAATGAAATTCCTGCATCACATCAGGTTTGTCCAGTTGTTGTGTTCAGTTTCGTATCATGTTTTTGTGTATTTATGGAGAATTGTCGTGTGGAGCCTGGGGGACGTAGACTTGTGGGCGGAGCCTCGTACAGACTCGTACTGTGGGAGCCTGGGGGACGTAGACTTGTGGGCGGAGCCTCGTACAGACTCGTACTGTGGGAGCCTGGGGGACGTAGACTTGTGGGCGGAGCCTCGTACAGACTCGTACTGTGGGAGCCTGGGGGACGTAGACTTGTGGGCGGAGCCTCGTACAGACTCGTACTGTGGGAGCCTGGGGGACGTAGACTTGTGGGCGGAGCCTCGTACAGACTCGTACTGTGGGAGCCTGGGGGACGTAGACTTGTGGGCGGAGCCTCGTACAGACTCATACTGTGGGAGCCTGGGGGACGTAGACTTGTGGGCGGAGCCTCGTACAGACTCGTACTGTGGGAGCCTGGGGGACGTAGACTTGTGGGCGGAGCCTCGTACAGACTCGTACTGTGGGAGCCTGGGGGACGTAGACTTGTGGGCGGAGCCTCGTACAGACTCGTACTGTGGGAGCCTGGGGGACGCAGACTTGTGGGCGGAGCCTCGTACAGACTCAAAACACAAAAGACTGGAATAGAGTGAAATAAACAGGTCGTACACTAGTGCAACAAAGCCTTTATTCTTACAGTGACTTTTGGTTCCGAACACGTCTGAGGGTTCTTCATAAGAGGGAGGGCATCTGACAGAAAAAAAAATCTCGCGTTTCAATCGTAATAATTCTAAGATGATTTTTAATAGCACAAAATTACAGCAACGAAGAAAAACAGAAACACCAGACGTCTCTACGACCAGAATTATAAATGTAATGAGAAAGAAATCACTTTAAAAAGGTCCTGAAGCACACGGAACTGACTCTGTGAGGCTCGAGTCGGGTTCTGATGTTCTGATGTTCCTCCTCAAACAGACCTGGAGTTGTGTTTGTTTCATTCATTGTTTGAGTAATACTTTATTATTAGTCTGTCTACATCTCCAAAGCTCCAAACGCTCTGTTCCACCTCGATTTCACTAAAAGAAGATGTAAAAATCGCCCAGTTTGGCCATTTGTTTTTTTTGTTTCAAATGTGACTTCCTGGTTGGACATCACGACATCACACTAATGCCATAACTGTTCCCATAGCAACCAAACTCCTGTAATGTCCCAGAGGTTCTGATGTGACAAATACAAATATAAGAAAACACCTTTATTTGGTTGAAATCAGGTTTAAAGTGTCAGAAAAACGTGTTTCTTTTGTGTAAATCGTGTCGAACTTTTGAGGTTTGGTGTGATGTCATCAGTGTGGAACGCTCCACTTCCTGTTTCATTTTCAACACGTTTTTCAGCTGTTCTTCACAAACTGCTTCTCGATTTGTGTAAAACTATAATTTATATAACAGTTTTTTTTTTCCATCAAATGAAGTTTAAATCTGAGAATCATAAAAACCTGCCCGACGCTTTAACAGCTCCTTTTACCTTTAGTTCAGTCGAGATCGACAAATCCAGAGCTGAAAAAATGATCCAAATGATTCTAGTGAAGGTGTGTGGAGTTTAAAAACACAGTGGAGCACTTCCTGTATCACCACATGATGACATCACAAGGTGGAACAGAGTGTTTTGTGTTTGAGAGAAGAACAAAACACAACTCCAGGTGTTTGTGACGAGGAAACGACATTAGAGCAGATCGGAGTGTGCGACGGGACCTTTAGAGCGCGTGGAGGAGGAGGTGAGGGGTGAGCGTGGAAAAGTTGGAGAAAATGGTTAAAATTCTGTGAAAATTCTAAATCTAAATCTACGTTTCTACGGTAACCGGTGTCCATAAACACACCGGGCTTCATATTTTTGGTGTAAATAAGCACAATACGTTTAGGTGGTTGTATTTTTGCTAACCCAAAATGGCCGACGGAGATGTTTTGGTAAATTTACACGGGTTTGGTTCACAGACTGTTCTGGAAGGTGGAGTTGGGCTGAGGAAATGTCCGGGCAGATGCATTTTTATAAAAGTGAAACAGAGAGAAAAGTCTCAGTTCTACACATCAAAGTCTATTAGAAAATCCTCTTTAAATATACAGATCTGCTTTAAACGGTGAAATACTCTGGGTCCATCTAAAAACTACAGATTTTTACAAAAATATTTTATATATTATCTCAAAACACATGTGCAGTGGTGCATGCTGGGAACTGTAGTCTGCTCCTTCAGACCCATAGATTTTACAGTGTCTGATAAAAATACACTATGTTAAAATAGTTCTGGTTTAGTCCTGGTTTAGTCCAGGTTTAGTCTCAATGTAGTCCTGGTTGTTAAGTACCGGTTCAGACCTGCTTTAGTCCTGCTATAGTCCTAGTTAGTCCAGGTTTAGTCCTGGTTTACTGTAGTCCTGGTTCAGTCCTGCTTTGGTCCTGCTTTAGTCCAGGTTTAGTCCTGGTTTAGTCCAGGTTTAGTCCTGGTTTAGTCCAGGTTTAGTCCAGGTTTAGTCCTGGTTTAGTCCTGGTCTTAATGCATGAGCCCGGACATAGATCTCTGATGGTTTTAAATGTAAATAAAGACACACTCTGGGATATTGCTTGTTCCCTAAATCTAAGAAAATCCAGTTTGTCTAAAATGGCGTCCTCAGGAGTCTGTATGGAAGATCATTTGTTTCATCAGATTTTGAATTTTAAACACTGTTGAATTTCTCACTTTGAATTTTTTTAACTCTGAAAAAACATGTAAAATTCTCAGCAAAGATCCAAGACGCCAAGGCAGAATCAATCGATCCCGTGTGATCCGATCGAACTTAACAAACAGGAAATGGTGCAGTGAAGCGATCTGATTGGTCAGAATTCACCTCATCAAAACCTCATCTCTTTTATTTGTTAAGTGTAAACCCCGCCCACACATGAGAGCCATTAGGAAACAGCCTCTGTCCTCCTCACTCACACAGGATCGATTGATTCTGCCTTGGCATCCTGGGTCTTTGCTGTGAATTTTACACTCTGAATTTTATACTGTGAATTTCAGCAACTAAAATTCAGAATAAAAATTATTCAAACAACTTTTTTCAGAGTTAAAACATTCAAAATGAGAAATTCAGTGGGATTTAAAATTCTAAATCTGATGTAACAAATGATCTTTCATGTTCTGAGACAAACGCTCTAGAACACCGAGAAACAGACTGTGCTTTTCTCTCACCTACAATGTCCCTCCAGGCCTCCGTAGGCACAGAACACAGAACGACTACAGGGGGCGCCGCATGCACAAACAGGCCCAGGAGGGCATCTGACCCACAGGGAGGGCATCTGACACACAGGGAGGGCATCTGACACACAGGGAGGGCATCTGACGCACAGGGAGGGCATCTGACGCACAGGGAGGGCATCTGACACACAGGGAGGGCATCTGACGCACAGGGAGGGCATCTGACACACAGGGAGGGCATCTGACACACGGGGAGGGCATCTGACGCACAGGGAGGGCATCTGACACACAGGGAGGGCATCTGACGCACAGGGAGGGCATCTGACACACAGGGAGGGCATCTGACGCACAGGGAGGGCATCTGACACACAGGGAGGGCATCTGACACACGGGGAGGGCATCTGACGCACAGGGAGGGCATCTGACACACAGGGAGGGCATCTGACACAGGCCTGGCTCGGTGCGTGCAGGCGCCCTCAGTCTCCTCTGGGGGGAGCTGCAGAGTGTGAAATGACTCGAGGGTCATGTGACCAGGGCGTCTGGGGTCAGAGGTCAAATCGGCCGCGTCACATTTCCCCAAAAACAAAATGTCTCCTCAGATCTGAGTCCTGGTTCAGACCTGGTTCAGACCTGGTTCAGACCTGGTTCAGACCTGGTTCAGACCTGGTTCAGTCCTGGTTCAGACCTGGTTCAGTCCTGGTTCAGACCTGGTTCAGTTTTGTGGAAATGGGACGCGGCCGAGCTCCAGTTTAAGGCAAAGGAGGCAGGACTCATTTTTTACAGTGTCCATCTGTTTCAGTCGGTGGATTATTACAGCCCACGCTCGCCCTCTAACCAGAAGATTTGGGGTCTGATTCCCTGCTACAGTCATAGCATTTTGTTGTTAGACCCTTGAGCAAGACACTTCACCGTAAAGCATTGTTATTTTTCTTCTGTTTCAGTGTCGTTTTCTTTCCGGGTCATTTACAATATTTTCTGCCTCGTTCAAAACCTACTGAGAAAAAAAAACAAAAAAAAACTTTACAGAATTCTGAGTTTTTGGTGAAAAGTGAATAAAATCTGAAATAAATAACACTTTTCTTTGACAAACCCGCTCCAAATCCACCGAAAACATTCAACAAAAATTCAAAATCATATCTTTATAAATATGTGTCTTTTTAATAACAATACTACTATCATAAATACTCTGTGCGCCCCCTACAGGCTCAGACACAAACTGCAGGTGTTACAATAATGGGATAGTTCCATTCAAAGGTTCAAGTATTTTCCTGACTCTTCTGGGGGTTCGGTGTGTGGACGCTGAGGACGAAAACACAGCGATCGTGTGTGAAACAAACGCCACAAATATTCCAAACTTTTTGAAGAAACGTTGCCAGATCCAGACACCGGTGGGTAGTACTCAGATATATTAGTAGTATTAATAGTACTTTTCAGAGTACTTTTCTAGCAGCATACTTTTACTCCTACTTGAGTAATATTTACATTAACTCTCACTGGAGTAAAAACTAACTGCTGTGTGAAGACAATATCTGTGTTTATAAAGTCACTTTACAAAGGACAAAGACCTGGTTTAGACCTGGTTTAGTCCTGGTTTAATCCTGGTTTAGTCCTGGTTTAGTCCTGGTTTAGACCTGGTTTAGTCCTGGTTTAATCCTGGTTTAGACCTGGTTTAGTCCTGGTTCAGTCCTGGTTTAGTCCTGGTTCAGTCCTGGTTTAGACCTGGTTTAGACCTGGTTTAGTCCTGGTTCAGTCCTGGTTTAGACCTGGTTTAGACCTGGTTTAGTCCTGGTTCAGTCCTGGTTTAGACCTGGTTTAGACCTGGTTTAGTCCTGGTTTAGTCCTGGTTTAGTCCTGGTTCAGTCCTGGTTTAGACCTGGTTTAGTCCTGGTTCAGTCCTGGTTTAGACCTGGTTTAGACCTGGTTTAGTCCTGGTTTAGTCCTGGTTTAGTCCTGGTTCAGTCCTGGTTTAGACCTGGTTTAGACCTGGTTCAGTCCTGGTTTAGTCTTGGTTCAGTTCTGGTTTAGACCTGGTTTAGACCTGGTTTAGACCTGGTTTAGTCCTGGTTTAGTCCTGGTTTAGTCCTGGTTTAGACCTGGTTCAGTCCTGGTTTAGTCCTGGTTCAGTTCTGGTTTAGACCTGGTTTAGACCTGGTTTAGACCTGGTTTAGACCTGGTTTAGTCCTGGTTTAGTCCTGGTTTAGACCTGGTTTAGACCTGGTTTAGTCCTGGTTTAGACCTGGTTTAGACCTGGTTCAGTCCTGGTTTAGTCCTGGTTTAGACCTGGTTTAGTCCTGGTTTAGTCCTGTTCCTGTGTGTCCTGTGAATTGGATTTCTTCAGTATCGATACCTGCTCAGTTTCGATATTACAACATCTGTGTTTGTAAAATCACTTCCTGGTTGTAAAGGTGATTCCACAACTGTTACCTAGCAACCATAAAGTGAACAAGCGTGAAAACACTGGTGATGTGATTGTGATTTTAGGCGAGTGGTGATGAGAAGAAATAAAAGAGCACAGTTTTACTGAGTGAACTGAAGGTTTAAAGTGTCAGAAAAAGTCCGACAATTCTTCAAAAAGGCAAATATTTGGTACCGTTTTAAAGCCGCACTGCGTAACTTTTCACGCGTGGGATCCGTCCCCTGCTCGTCTCCGTGGGGATGTTACTGTATGTCTTTGTCTTTGCCTTGAATGTTCCGCAGTGTGGCGTTAAACGTGCACGTCTACTGAAGTGTCGTCGTCTTCACCGGGCCAGAGTACAGGTCAGATCTGCGGAGAGGCGAGCCCACTCACAGTCCGAGTGCTTTCTCTTTTTAAAACAATAAAAACACACATAATTGAATAAATGTGACATAGATGGAATAATGCCATACTGCGGAACTTTTCAGGCAAATCAGTGACATCATACGTGGAACTATCGTGTCTCCAAAGTGAGTCTGGACCTCTTCAAGACCAGGACTGGACCGGGACTGGACCAGGACTAAACCAGGGTCTCCTTTGTCCTAGGTCCACATACGGAGACATACACCAGAAAAGTGACACAGTGAAGCTTTAATAAAATGGTTGTTATAGGAAACCATGTTATAATCTGCTACTTTTTCCACGAAGGAACGATGAATTTCAAAATGTGAATGAAAAAACAAAACAAAATAATTCTTAAATTTCAAACACATTTCCTCAGCGCACACACACCTCACTGATACTTTGCAGCGACATCACACCGGGGGGAGTTCTACATGTATGTGCATGGCGTAATGTTCAGCAGTTGCCATGGTGACGCGACGCAGACATGAGCGAACGCAGACCAACAAGTTTAAAAATCGTCTATAAAATTGTGTTAAAACAAACAGCTCAAATGAAAGTCTGACCAAACCTCAGACAGAGTAGGGCCTCCTGTTAGCGTCACACCCAGGGCAATGCGGATGACGTCAGCTGCAAAGTATCAACGGTCCACATTAAACTCCTGCTCTATAAAAGTGTCTCTGGGGACATTAAAAACTCTGAATATTTGACTCTAAGATAAATATACTTCATATCTATGTACACGTCTAATACCTAAACACACCTTTGAAAAACCTTTTGCACCAAACTCTGTGTCACGGAAACAGAACTCGACCTTCCGGCGCACGCCGTGGGTTCAGCCAAGACACTTCTACTTTTACATCTGAGGACAGTTTCAGCACGAGCGGGTCACACCCAGAACTCCGGTTAAAACGACCAGAACCTTGAACCAGAATTTTGGTTTTGAGCGATTTGAGAAACGAGAGAACGAATCAGGATACGGGAGGGCATCTGACACACAGGGATACATAAAGGAGGATGGGAGGGCATCTGACAGAAGTTTTACAGCTCAGAAAATTCTTTGTTCTGGTCGTTATAAGCGGATTTTTGCAGCGTTCAGCGATCATCTTTTCCTTTGTTTTTGTGGAATTCCTGAGATCTTGGTTTGACGGTTTCTGTCTCTGAACAAAAGAAATGTGTCCCGAAAACATCTGTGATTCTCCTGTGATTCCTCTGTGATTCTCCTGTGATTCTCCAGTGATTCTCCAGTGATTCTCCAGTGATTCTCCAGTGATTCTTCTGTGATTCTCCTGTGAGGAGCAAAAACCCTGGAGCAGATCTACAGGTTCATCTGTGCCAAAAATACGTCAAGAACACAACGAGAGAGAACCGTACGGAGCCTGCAGGTCTGTGTCAGATGCCCTCCCTGTGCGTCAGATGCCCTCCCTGTGCGTCAGATGCCCTCCCTGTGCGTCAGATGGGATTCTTGAGTCTAAAGTTCAGATTTCACTCTCTCAGTATTTCTAGTCTTGCATTTGTTACTCTGCAGTTTAGGTTCATTTACTCCACGATTCTTGAGGGACATTTTTGGCACAGATGTTTGGTCCTGGGTTCTGTGAAGCAGCAGACATTTCAGACATTTTCAGACATTTCATAATTTCTCGTTTCAAAACCACAAAGTGAAAAGCAGAAGTGGGCGGGTCCAGAAACATCTCGACGCCGTAAGAACTGTGACTCTAGTGAAAGATCTGACAAAGTCTAGCAAAGATAGAAAAGGAGCGGTGACCAGCGCAGCTCAGCCCGACCAGGACCGGTCCAGCCAAAGACCGGGGTTAGACCGGGGTTAGACCGGGGTTAGACCGGGGTTAGACCGGGGTTAGACCGGGTGGAGTCCGGGGATAGTCCTGGTTAAGATCCACAGTTAGACCAGGGTTAAATCCAGGGTAAGATCCAAGGTTTGAAGGGTTAGACCAGTTAAAGACCAGGGTTAGTCCAAGTGTAGACCAGGTAAAATCCAAATTTAGATCCTTGGTTAGTCCAGGGTTAAACCAGGATTTAGTCCAAGTCTAGACCTGGTTTAGTCCAAGTCTAGACCTGGTTTAGATCCGGAGGAGCAGCCACAGAGGAGCAGGGCAGAGCAGCAGGACTTGTAAATCCAGATATGAAGAAAAAAAAAATCCACCTTTGTGTTTGAGGAAGAAGTGGTGAAGGTGAGGACACGAGAGCCAGAGGAGACCTGGTCTAAGTCCGGACTAGGTCTGGATCAGGTCTGGACCAGGACTAGACCAGGACTCTCCCTCAAACCAGGACTAAACCAGGATCTCCTCAGTCCCAGATGAGGTGTGTGTTATATCCAACAGCAGCATGTAGATCGAATCCTTCAATAGTCCGACCTGAAAAAACATCTGGACCTGGACTAAACCAGGGTCTCCTCAGGCCCAGTCGAAGTCTATGTTAAATTCTGCAGCAACTAATCCAACTACAGTCTGAACCTAAATAAACTAGGACTAAACTAGGACTTTTATCTGGACTAGGTCTGGACCAGGTCTAGACGAGCACTAGACCAGGACTAAACCAGGGTCTCCTCAGTCCCAGTCGAAGTCTACGTTAAATTCTGCAGCAACCAATCCAACGACTGTCCGAGCCTAAACTAGAACTAAACCAGGACCTTAATCTGGACTAGGTCTGGACCAGGTCAGGACCAGGATCTCTGTAGTCCCAGGCGTGGTCTATCTAATCTCCAGTAGTATCCATGTGATGCAGAGTCCCTTCAGTCCTTTGAGTCCGGATCTCGCTCGAACCAGGACTTGGTTTTGGACTGGGTGTAGACCGGTTGTGATCCGGGCGGGGTCTATCTGTCCTGCAGGAGTTTGAGGGCCCTCTCGATGTTCATGCGATGGCCGACCCGCGTCACGCCCAGGTCGATCAGGTCCTCCTTCTGCAGGGATGGCAGGTGCGCGCCTTCGATCTCGTTGTCCAGGAAGGCGTCGCGGTGCTCGCCGAGGTTCAGACTCTCCAGCCAGTCGGCGACGTCGTGCTTGTTCCACAGCTCCACGGGCTTGGCGGCGAACGGTTTCCCCGACGACGTGACGGCGTGGAGGAGCGTGAGCGGCGAGGGCGAGCGCGAGGAGCTGAGGCTGTACCCGCCGTGGGAGAAGACGTCCGTGAGCGTCGGCGAGGACGACGGCGGCAGGGACGAGCACGGCGTCAGCGAGGAGTCAGGGGGAGTGCAGGAGGACGAGGGGGGGAGGGGGGAGAGAGGGGGATGAGGGGGGTGAGAGGAGGGGAGGGAGGAGGGAGGGGTGGATGACGAAGAGGAGGGGGGGAGGGCGGAAGAGCGGGCGTTCGAGTCCTCCACAGGCCTGAGAGAGAGAGAGAGAGAGAGAGGGGGGGGGAGAGAGAAAGGAGGGAGAAGAGAAGGGAGGGAGAGGGAGAGGGGGAGGAGAGAGAGAGAGAGAGAGAGAGAGAGAGAGGAGGGAGAGGAGGAGGGAGGGAGAGGGAGAGGGGGAGGAGAGAGAGAGAGAGAGAGGAGGGAGAGGAGGAGGGTGAGCGAGAGCGAGAGGGGGAGGAGAGAGAGAGAGAGAGAGAGAGAGGAGAGCGAGAGCGAGAGGGGGAGGAGAGAGAGAGAGAGAGAGAGAGGAGGGAGAGGGAGAGGGGGAGGAGAGAGAGAGAGAGAGAGAGGAGGGAGAGGAGGAGGGAGAGGGAGGGAGAGGAAGGGGGGGAAGAGAGAGAGAGGGGAGAGAGGGGGGGAGGGGGGAGAAGAGGAGGGAGAGGGAGGGAGAAGAGAAGGGAGGGAGAGCGAGAGGGGGAGGAGAGAGGGAGAGAGAGGAGGGAGAGGAGGAGGGAGAGGGAGGGAGGGGGGGAGGAGAGAGAGAGAGAGAGAGAGGAGGGAGAGGAGGAGGGAGAGGGAGGGAGAGACAGAGAGAGAGAGGGGAGAGGAGGAGGGAGAGAGAGGGGGAGGAGAGAGAGAGAGAGAGGGGGGAGGGGGAGAAGAGGAGGGAGAGGGAGGGAGAGAGAGAGAGAGAGAGAGAGAGAGAGAGGGGGGGAGAGAAAGGAGGGAGAAGAGGAGAGGGAGGAAGAAGAGTGAGAGAGGGTTAGAGAGAGAGGAGAGGAAGGAGGGAGAAGAAGAGAGAAAGGGGGAGAGAGTGCAAGAAAAAAGAGGGGTGAGGGAGAAAGGGAGAGAGAGAAAGGGAGGGAGTGAAAGAGAAGAGAAACACAGTGAATAAAACACAATGAAACAATAACAACAATAACCATAGCAACAGTTCAAACCAAAATAATGTCCCTTCTTAATTCTGACCATAGGTGTAAACAGACACCAGGGGGCACCGTGTGCAGAGTGTCTCACCTCTCAGCATCGCCTGCTCTGATTGGCCGGAGCTCAGAGAATCAGTTTGTACAGAAGTGTGATCTGAAATGCTGCTGTACTTTTTACTTTTACTTAAAGGTGCATTGTGTAACTTTTCTGGTGGAGGGTCTGTCATCTGACTTTGTTTCATGGAGATTTGATTGATTTGCCTGAAATGTTCCGCAGTACGGCATTAAACATATCTGTCTTGTATTTATTCAATTACAGGAGTTTTTATGGGTCGCCTCTCCACAGACCTGACGTGTGACTCGGCTTGTTGGTGTCACTTTTTTTGTCACCATGGAGATAGATGCGTTTACTGGAGAGAGACGGAGGGAGAGACAGAGAAAGAGAGAAGAGACATGAAAAGAGGGAGGGAGAGAAGAGAGAGACAGAGAGAAGAGAGAGAAAGCTCCAAATGTGATGGAGGAAGAGAGAGAAAGAGAAAGAAAAGGCAAGGAGATAGAGAGAGGGAGAAAGAGAGAGAGAGACAGAGAGGAGAGAAAGAAGAGACCTCCAAATGTGACGAGAGAGAGAGAGAGAGAGATAGAAGGATGTAAAGACAGAGGAAAGAAAGAGAAAGGGAAGCGAAAGAAGAGAACTCCAAATGTGATGAGAGAGAGAGATAGAGAGAGGAGGAAAGAGAGAGACAGAGAGGAGAGAAAGAAGAGACCTCCAAATGTGACGAGAGAGAGCGACAGAGAGAGATAGAAAGAGGGGGAAAGAGAAGAGATAGAGGGAGGTAAAAACAGGAAAAAGAGAGAAGAGATAGAAGGAGAGAGAAATAGAGAGAGAGAGACAGATCTGAGGTGTGACTCAGCTTGGTGGTGCCACTTTTTTGTCTCCATGGCGATATATATATGTTTAATGCAATACTGTGGAGCATTCTGGGCAAAGCAACAGCATCTCCATGGAGACGAGGAGGTTACACAGTGCACCTTTAAGTACGATTTTGGAGGCAGTATTTTTACCCGTGTAACTGTACTTTTTTGAGTGTCCTGTGGCTAAAGCTGCACTACGGAACCTTTCTCTGACTTCCGCCTTCTCGTCTCCATGGAGATGTCCCACAGTTACGCATTACGTATCTCCGTGGAGACGATCAGCTGTGGTCACCTTTACTACTGCCTTTAGTATTTCACTGCAGTAAAACCACCGCAGGAGAGAGCAGTTTAATGCTGTACCGTGGAACATTCCGGGTAACGCAGTGACATCATGAGGGGAGCGCGTGGAGGGAATGTTACTGAGTGTGGCTTTAATATCTGTGTCATTCCTGAGCCAAAAACATGAAGCTAAAATGGGCTCAAAAACAGAAAGATTCAAAGTTTTTTTCACCACAAAACACCAAAACAAAAGAGTTTTCTAAATATAGAAATGTTCAAAAAGAGAAAGAAGAGGAAGAAGAGGAGAGAAAGAAGAGGAAGAAGAGAGAAAGAAGAGAAAGAAGAGGAGAGAAAGAAAAGGAAGAAGAGGAGAGAAAGAAGAGAAAGAAAAGAAGAGGAAGAAGAGGAGAGAAAGAAGAGGAAGAAGAGGAGAGAAAGAAGAGGAAGAAGAGAGAAAGAAGAGAAAGAAGAGGAGAGAAAGAAAAGGAAGAAGAGGAGAGAAAGAAGAGGAAGAAGAGGAGAGAAAGAAGAGAAAGAAGAGGAGAGAAAGAAAAGGAAGAAGAGAAGAGAAAGAAAAGGAAGAAGAGGAGAGAAAG
The DNA here is from genome assembly GCA_029959045.1 of Taenioides sp. WSHXM2023. Classification (NCBI taxonomy): domain Eukaryota; kingdom Metazoa; phylum Chordata; class Actinopteri; order Gobiiformes; family Gobiidae; genus Taenioides; species Taenioides sp. WSHXM2023. Next base: position 1,170,299 of record CM057091.1, read on the forward strand.
AAGAGGAAGAAGAGGAGAGAAAGAAGAGAAAGAAGAGGAGAGAAAGAAAAGGAAGAAGAGGAGAGAAAGAAGAGGAAGAAGAGGAGAGAAAGAAAAGGAAGAAGAGGAGAGAAAGAAGAGAAAGAAGAGGAGAGAAAGAAGAGGAAGAAGAGGAGAGAAAGAAGAGGAAGAAGAGGAGAGAAAGAAGAGAAAGAAAAGAAGAGGAAGAAAAGGAAGAAGAGGAGAGAAAGAAGAGGAAGAAGAGGAGAGAAAGAAGAGGAAGAAGAGAGAAAGAAGAGAAAGAAGAGGAGAGAAAGAAAAGGAAGAAGAGGAGAGAAAGAAGAGAAAGAAGAGGAGAGAAAGAAGAGGAAGAAGAGGAGAGAAAGAAGAGGAAGAAGAGGAGAGAAAGAAGAGAAAGAAAAGAAGAGGAAGAAAAGGAAGAAGAGGAGAGAAAGAAGAGGAAGAAGAGGAGAGAAAGAAGAGGAAGAAGAGAGAAAGAAGAGAAAGAAGAGGAGAGAAAGAAAAGGAAGAAGAGGAGAGAAAGAAGAGAAAGAAGAGGAGAGAAAGAAGAGGAAGAAGAGGAGAGAAAGAAGAGAAAGAAGAGGAGAGAAAGAAAAGGAAGAAGAGGAGAGAAAGAAGAGGAAGAAGAGGAGAGAAAGAAAAGGAAGAAGAGGAGAGAAAGAAGAGAAAGAAGAGGAGAGAAAGAAGAGGAAGAAGAGGAGAGAAAGAAGAGAAAGAAAAGAAGAGGAAGAAAAGGAAGAAGAGGAGAGAAAGAAGAGGAAGAAGAGGAGAGAAAGAAGAGGAAGAAGAGAGAAAGAAGAGAAAGAAGAGGAGAGAAAGAAGAGGAAGAAGAGAGAAAGAAGAGGAAGAAGAGGAGAGAAAGAAGAGGAAGAAGAGGAGAGAAAGAAGAGGAAGAAGAGCAGAGAAAGAAAAGGAAGAAGAGGAGAGAAAGAAGAGAAAGAAGAGGAGAGAAAGAAAAGGAAGAAGAGGAGAGAAAGAAGAGGAAGAAGAGGAGAGAAAGAAGAGGAAGAAGAGGAGAGAAAGAAAAGGAAGAAGAGGAGAGAAAGAAAAGGAAGAAGAGGAGAGAAAGAAGAGGAAGAAGAGGAGAGAAAGAAGAGGAAGAAGAGGAGAGAAAGAAAAGGAAGAAGAGGAGAGAAAGAAGAGAAAGAAGAGGAGAGAAAGAAGAGAAAGAAAAGAAGAGGAAGAAGAGGAGAGAAAGAAGAGGAAGAAGAGGAGAGAAAGAAGAGGAAGAAGAGGAGAGAAAGAAAAGGAAGAAGAGGAGAGAAAGAAGAGGAAGAAGAGGAGAGAAAGAAAAGGAAGAAGAGGAGAGAAAGAAGAGGAAGAAGAGGAGAGAAAGAAGAGGAAGAAGAGGAGAGAAAGAAAAGGAAGAAGAGGAGAGAAAGAAGAGAAAGAAGAGGAGAGAAAGAAGAGAAAGAAAAGAAGAGGAAGAAGAGGAGAGAAAGAAGAGGAAGAAGAGGAGAGAAAGAAGAGGAAGAAGAGGAGAGAAAGAAAAGGAAGAAGAGGAGAGAAAGAAGAGGAAGAAGAGGAGAGAAAGAAAAGGAAGAAGAGGAGAGAAAGAAGAGGAAGAAGAGGAGAGAAAGAAGAGGAAGAAGAGGAGAGAAAGAAAAGGAAGAAGAGGAGAGAAAGAAAAGGAAGAAGAGGAGAGAAAGAAAAGGAAGAAGAGGAGAGAAAGAAGAGAAAGAAGAGGAGAGAAAGAAGAGGAAGAAGAGGAGAGAAAGAAGAGGAAGAAGAGGAGAGAAAGAAGAGGAGAGAAAGAAGAGGAGAGAAAGAAGAGGAAGAAGAGGAGAGAAAGAAGAGAAGAGAACTCCAAATGTGACAGACAGAGAGAAAGAGAGAGGAAAGAGATGGAGAGAGGAGTGAGAAGTGGAGCGAGAAAAGAGACATGGAAAGAGGGAGGGAGAGAAGAGAAAGAAGGATGTAAAGACAGAAGAAAGAGAGAGAAAGTGAAGATGGAAGAAGAGAAGAAGGATGGAGGATGGAGAGAAGAAGGATGGAGAGAAAAACAAAGTGGATCTGGTGTGAGCAGATGGACAGACCCGAGGGAAGAGAAGAGACAGACCCCGCCAAAGTAAAAGTAGAGCCGACCCTGCCAAAGTAAAAGTACAGACCCGCCAAAGTAAAAGTACAGACCCGCCAAAGTAAAAGTACAGACCCGCCAAAGTAAAAGTACAGACCCCGCCAAAGTAAAAGTACAGACCCCGCCAAAGTAAAAGTAGAGCAGACCCCGCCAAAGTAAAAGTAGAGAAGACCCCACTAAAGTAAATGTACAGACCCCGCCAAAGTAAAAGTACAGACCCGCCAAAGTAAAAGTACAGACCCCGCCAAAGTAAAAGTACAGACCCCGCCAAAGTAAAAGTACAGACCCCGCCAAAGTAAAAGTACAGACCCCGCCAAAGTAAAAGTACAGACCCCGCCAAAGTAAAAGTACAGACCCGCCAAAGTAAAAGTACAGACCCCGCCAAAGTAAAAGTACAGACCCGCCAAAGTAAAAGTACAGACCCCGCCAAAGTAAAAGTACAGACCCCGCCAAAGTAAAAGTACAGACCCCGCCAAAGTAAAAGTACAGACCCGCCAAAGTAAAAGTACAGACTCGCCAAAGTAAAAGTACAGACCCGCCAAAGTAAAAGTACAGACCCCGCCAAAGTAAAAGTACAGACCCGCCAAAGTAAAAGTACAGACCCGCCAAAGTAAAAGTACAGACCCCGCCAAAGTAAAAGTACAGACCCCGCCAAAGTAAAAGTACAGACCCCGCCAAAGTAAAAGTACAGACTCCGCCAAAGTAAAAGTACAGACCCCGCCAAAGTAAAAGTACAGACCCCGCCAAAGTAAAAGTACAGACCCGCCAAAGTAAAAGTACAGACCCCGCCAAAGTAAAAGTACAGACCCCGCCAAAGTAAAAGTAGAGCCGACCCTGCCAAAGTAAAAGTACAGACCCGCCAAAGTAAAAGTACAGACCCGCCAAAGTAAAAGTACAGACCCCGCCAAAGTAAAAGTACAGACCCCGCCAAAGTAAAAGTAGAGCAGACCCCGCCAAAGTAAAAGTAGAGAAGACCCCACTAAAGTAAATGTACAGACCCCGCCAAAGTAAAAGTACAGACCCCGCCAAAGTAAATGTACAGACCCCGCCAAAGTAAAAGTACAGACCCCGCCAAAGTAAAAGTACAGACCCCGCCAAAGTAAAAGTACAGACCCGCCAAAGTAAAAGTACAGACCCCGCCAAAGTAAAAGTACAGACCCCGCCAAAGTAAAAGTAGAGCCGACCCTGCCAAAGTAAAAGTACAGACCCGCCAAAGTAAAAGTACAGACCCGCCAAAGTAAAAGTACAGACCCCGCCAAAGTAAAAGTACAGACCCCGCCAAAGTAAAAGTAGAGCAGACCCCGCCAAAGTAAAAGTAGAGAAGACCCCACTAAAGTAAATGTACAGACCCCGCCAAAGTAAAAGTACAGACCCCGCCAAAGTAAAAGTACAGACCCCGCCAAAGTAAAAGTACAGACCCCGCCAAAGTAAAAGTGGGATGATGATGATGATGGAAAAATAAACTGTCACATTTTTGAAAACACTGAAAAATTCATAATGTCCCTGAACACACCACACAAAAGGTCAAAGGTCAAAGTGCAAACAAAACTAAAGGTCCATGAGTCTGTCCTGCTCTGTCCTAATGTCGTTTCCTCGTCACAAACACCTGGAGTTGTGTTTTGTTTCATTCACATGTTTAACACACAAACCTGCAGATTTAACACGAGTTCTTCTCTCAAACTGAAAACACTCTGTTCCACCTTGTGATGTCATCATGTGGTGATACAGGAAGTGCTCCACTGTGTTTTTAAACTCCACACACCTTCACTAGAATCATTTGGATCATTTCAGTCCTGGAATTGTCGATCTCGACTGAACTAAAGGTAAAAGGAGCTGTTCACTTGAAAACCACCACTTGATGACATCACAAGGTGGAACAGAGCGTTTGGAGCTTTGGAGATGTGGACAGACTAATAATAAAGAGTTCCTCAAACATGTGAATGAAACAAAACACAACTCCAGGTCTGATTTTGAGGAGGAACATTAGAACATCTTAAATCTCACAGGTTCAGTTCAGGACCTTTAAAGTCACATATTAAACTTTTTAAAAAATATTTACGCAGTTTTTGTGAATAATTTTAGAAACATTTCTCTTTATTTTTGTGAATGATCCGTTCATGTTTTACGTCAGATCAGAGGAGTGAGGTGTGGACTGCATAAACATTCTCTGATTTTTATCATCAGGAAAAAAAACCAAAGAAAAATCCGGTTCAGATCTCCGTCCTCGGACTTACACTGGAGCTCAGCAGCGGCTTTCATGGCACCGATGGAGGAGAGGGAGGGCATCAGGTTTAAAATGAGATGAACAGTGACAGCACATGGACATACGGACACACAACAAACAGTAAACGTATTGACAATTTGCAGTGATGTCACGCTGGGGCTGTTCTACATGTGTGTCTATGGTGGAATGTTCAGTGTGTTCTAGAGCAATGAAAGAGAAGGATTCTAACGAGAGAAAAGAGAGAGAAAGAAGAGAGGGAGGGAGGGAGAGAGGAGTGGAGCGAGGGAGGGAGAGAAGGAGGGATAGTGCAAACCTGTGCCTTTACAACAGAGGAAAGAAGAGATGGAGGGATGGAGGGATGGAGAGATGGAGGGATGGAGGGTGGAGGGATGGAGGGATGGAGGGTGGAGGGATGGAGGGAGGAGGGAGGAGGAAGAGCTTACAGTCTATTTTTAGCCTCTTGTCGTTTAAAGGTACGGTACAGCTCATGTGGAGGGATGCCAGTCTTTCTTTTTCTCTCTCTCTCCTCCCCCTTTCTTTTCTTATCATCTCTCCATCTGTTTGCTCTCTCCATTCTGCACTCCATGTTGCAGTCTTCTATTCCCTCTCTCCACCCCTCTCTACCCCTTCTCCTCCTCTCCCTCTCTTCTTTGCTGACCTCCTTCCATGTCCTCGTTCTCTCCTTCGTCTTGCCCTCTCCCTCCCTCCCTCTCTTTTTTCCTCCTCTGTCTCACAGTTCTTCTCTGTTCTATTTTCCGTTGGCTGCGAGCGTGTCCTTCCTTCTCTCCTCCATCTCTCCCTCCTTCTCTCTTTCTTCACTCCTGTTCTATTTTCTTTTGGCTGTAGGCATGTCCTCTCTCTCCCTCCATCTCTCCTCCCTCCCTCGCTCCCTCTCTCTTTCTGTCTTATATTCCTGTCCTATTTTCTGTTGGCTGCATGTCCTCTCTCGCTCTCTCCCTCTATTCCATCTCTCCTCCCTCTCTTTCTTCTCTCTTGTTCTATTTTCTGTTTCCTCTACCCTCCCTCCCCCTCATCCCTCTCTCCCTCTTTCTTCTCTTGTTCTATTTTCTCCCTCGTTCTGGAGCTGGAGGCAGGAGTTACGTAACAGTGACCTATAAAAGCCGCTCCCCATGTGACCGACACACGCACAGAGCCGACCAATCACACGCGAGCGCACGCACAGACCCGACCAATCACACGCAGGTGAGACTGTAGCCCTAAGTGCCCTGGGGCAGACTGTTGGCATGTGGCAGCCGCTAAACTCAAAACACAAGACGCCAAAGAGGCAAACAGGAAGTGACGTCTGTGGACTCAGAACTGTAACGTTCAGATCACCAGGTTACTTTTGTTGTTTGGAAAATGTTATAATCACTTTGTCACTCTGAGTCTCTCCTCACTGTGCTAAGTCCCTCCCCCTTCAGAGCTCTATCCCAACACACTCAGTGTGCGTCGCACTAATGAAACTCCTGCATCACATCAGGTTTGTCCAGTTGTTGTGTTCAGTTTTGTCTCATGTTTTTGTGTATTTATGGAGAATTGTCGTGTGGAGCCTGGGGGACGTAGACTTGTGGGCGGAGCCTCGTACAGACTCGTACTGTGGGAGCCTGGGGGACGTAGACTTGTGGGCGGAGCCTCGTACAGACTCGTACTGTGGGAGCCTGGGGGACGTAGACTTGTGGGCGGAGCCTCGTACAGACTCGTACTGCAGCTAACTGTAAGGAGGGTCTGAATAGGGCTGAGGAAAGATCTCTAAATGACTCAAACATGCATGGATGACTCTAGAACCTCTTCAGGTTTGTGATGAGGAACGACGTCAGAACATGACAGAAAGAGAAAAAAGTAGATTTTACAGAACACCTCCGCTTTAATTTCTTACAGATTTATTTCGAGATGTACTGGATGTTATGAGATAAAACGGCCCGAGAACTGTGATCTGAAGAAACGTCTTTTTTGTTTCCATTTCAGGAGGAGCTGCAGTTCCAAAAAGCAAAGCAACAAATGCAGCAAAAATATGAAATAAAGTCAATGAAAAACGTGAGAAAAAAACTGTGAAATGAACAATTTATATCAAATGTCAAAATCCCGTGTCTCGTCTCTAAAGGTGGGAAGTACTTTTCAGAGTACTTTTCTAGCAGCATACTTTTACTCTTACTTGGGTAGTATTTGTACTGCAGTAACAGTACTCTTACTTGAGTAATATAGAGTACTGCAGTGTGTACTCAGTTGGTAAGAGGGTTTGTCCACTGATCTGAACGTTGTCAGTTCGAATCCTGCTCTCGACGTAAACGTCATAACATCGCAGGTTGGTGTTGTGATTCCCACAGATGAATGCTGTTGTTGTGTGTTTTGGCAAGGTCCAGTCCTGATTTAATCCGTGTTTAGTCCTGGTTTAGTCCTGGTTTAGTCCTGGTTTAATCCGTGTTTAGTCCTGGTTTAGTCCCTGTCTCATCCTGGTTCAGGGTCTCTGCAGCATTAATGAGAAAATTTTGACAAATTCGTGAAGAAAAGTAGAAAAACATGTTGAAAATGGCAGGAAGTCGAGAGTTTGATTCTATGACACTGACCCCAGCTCGCCCCAGTGTGTGCGTGTACTCTGGGGGTACTCCGTATGGATGTGTGTGTGAAAGGGTGAGCAGATCCTTAATGTAAAACACTTGGAGCCTTGAAGGTGGAAAAGAGCTGCATAAAAATGTGACTGTATAGTAGAGAGTAACAGTACTTTTACTTGAGTAACAGTCGTCCTTCCTCTTCCCGCTGTGAGTCTAAAGTGACAAAAGTGAAGATCTGAACTGATTCTCACGTTTGTGTCTGATTCAATTTGGATCATTTTTGTGTTTCTTTGGAAACTCCAGATTTTGGGATTTTCAGGTTTTGTCACATTCACCAAAATCATAAATCAGACGCGACATCCCGACAGTTACGCTTTAAAGCTGCACTGTGTAACTTTTTGTTTGAGGGTCCATCACCTGCTTGTTTCTATGGAGACGTCACTGCTCTGCCTGGAATGTTCCACAGTGTGACATTAAACAGCTCTACTTTACATTTATTCAATTCCAGGTGGTTTTAGAGCTCAAAAATACCTAGAAAAACAGACATTCTGACTGTGAGCGGGGTCGCCTCTCCACAGATCTGACCTGGAACTTGGTCTGGTTTGGTCTCCATGGAGATAGAAAGGTTTAATGCCATACTGTGAAACATTCCAGACAAAGCAATAAAATCTCCATGGAGACAAGCGTTTGACGGACCCTCCACCAGAAAAGTTCCACAATGTACCTTGAAGTTACTCTGACTTGAGTAGTACTTTTACCAAATACTTTTTTACTCTTACTTGAGTCATTTCTTGGACCAATACTTTGTACTTTTACTCGAGTGATATTATCTTGAAGTACATTTTTGGCGTCTCTTCCTCCTGTGCTCGTCTCATCGTGTGAAAATTCTGTCTCCTTCCATTCCTGATGTTGTTTATTTACTGATCTCTCTCTCCGTTCTCTCCCTTTGTCCTCTCTCTCTCCGTCCTCTCCCTCCGTCCTCTCTCTCTCTCCGTCCTCTCTCTCTCTCTGTCCTCTCTCTCCATCCTCTCTCTCTCTCTGTTTCCATGGTAACCTCATCTCCGTGTGACAGCAGCCGTGTTTAATCTGAGAAACGCCGAAAGGGACAGAATCCAATGAAGAGTCAAAAAACACTGACAGAGAGCGTGATACAGCAGGACAGGTTTAAAACTACAGACAACACCAAAACTACACCAAAACTACACCAAAGCTACACCAAAACTACACCAAAGCTACACCAAAACTACCGACTACACCAAAACTATACCAAAACTACAGACTACACCAAAACTACACCAAAGCTACACCAAAACTACAGACTACACCAAAACTACACCAAAGCTACACCAAAACTACAGACTACACCAAAACTACACCAAAACTACAGACTACACCAAAACTACACCAAACCCCCAGACTACACCACAACTACACCAAAACTACAGACTACACCAAAACTACACCAAAGCTACACCAAAACTACAGACTACACCAAAACTACACCAAAACTACAGACTACACCAAAACTACACCAAACCCCCAGACTACACCAAAACTACACCAAAGCTACACCAAAACTACAGACTACACCAAAACTACAGACTACACCAAAACACACTTGACTCTACAGACTCAGGAAGACAGAGACTTGTTTAAGATGTAAAGTATCTGATTGGATATCTACCACTTGATGACATCACAAGGTGGAACAGAGCGTTTGGAGCTTTGGAGATGTAGACAGACTAATAATAAAGAGTTCCTCAAACATGTGAATGAAACAAACACAACTCCAGGTCTGATTTTGAGGAGGAACATGGTTTAAAGAATCGGATTGTGTGGTACAGGAGTTTTGTGCGTATCACAGGAGCGACTTACAGTCCAGAAAATATGATACTGTGACAAATACAAATATAAAAAAAACCCTTTATTTTGAAATCCTGTTTAGAGTCTTAAAGGACTCGCTAAAATCAAACTCTTCCTGTCATTTTCAACATGTTTTTCTACTTTTCTTCACAAATTTGTCACATTTTTCTCACTAAAGCCACGGCACCAGAACGAGGAGAGACTGTGTGAAAACAGGCCACGAGCGACCATCTGCTCTGACGCCTCAGAGACCCTGAACCAGGACGAGACCAGGACTAGACCAGGACTGAACCAGGACGAGACTGGGACTAGACCGGGACTAGACCAGGACTGAACCAGGACTAAACCAGGACGAGACCAGGACTGAACCAGGACGAGACCAGGACTGAACCAAGACGAGACGGGGACTAGACCAGGACTGAACCAGGACTAAACCAGGACAAGACCAGGACTGAACCAGGACGAGACCGGAACTGAACCAAGACGAGACCGGGACTAGACCAGGACTGAACCAGGACGAGACCGGGGCTAGACCAGGACTGAACCAGGACTAGACCAGGACTGAACCAGGGCTGAACCAGGACTAAACCAGGACCTAAATGTGCCCAGGAGCCTGGTCCGATACTAGAGCCTCAGACAGAGGAGCAAAGGTGAGTTCAGAGTATAGACTGTTATACATAAATATATTTAAATATATATAAATGCACATATCCAACCGTTTAGTCGCCACGTTCCACACAGGAAGTGTTCACAGGCGTGACTGGGCTCCATGGACTCTGGCTCCAGTTCAGTTTGTGTGTATAAAGCGTCTCTCTCTGTACCTGCTGCTGTCAGGATCCTCATTCTGACCTTTGACCTTTGACCCTTTACATGACCCTGGGGTTTGAGTTCAACATTTTGTCCCAAATCAAGATCTGAACATGAAGAACCGACCAATCAGACGCCTTCTTTCCCCGAGGCCCCTCCCACTGGCGTTAGCAACAGGTTTGATTGACAGCGTTGCTAAGCGAAGGGGCGTTACCTCTTTGGTTGCTATGGTACTCATGGTCAGAACTCCAAACATGGACCTGTGCTCCAGATTAGCCGCTGTACCTGCTGGCCTCGATGAGCCTCATTTGGAGCTGAACGCTGTGGCTGACGAACACTTCAGTTACAGTCTGTGGTCCAGATGGAGGAGAGAAGGAGAGATGGAGAGATGGAGGAGAGATGGAGAGAAGGATGAGAGATGGAGAAGAGATAGAGAAGAGATGGAGGTGAGATGGAGGAGAGATGGAGAGAAGGATGAGAGATGGAGGAGAGATGAAGGAGAGCTGGAGGAGAGCTGGAGGAGAGATGGAGGAGAGATGGAGGAGAGATGGAGGAGAGATGGAGGAGAGATGAAGGAGAGATGGAGGACAGATGGACCTACCTGAGCAGATGGAGCAGAGGAGATGGAGGAAATGAGGTGGAGCACACGATATGTGAACATCAAGACAAAGACTCTGGAGATGAGAAACAAATGAGTGAAACAGGAAATGTATGAAAATACGAGTTAGGACGGAGAAATGGAGAGCATGAAATATGAGACAATGAAGAAGAATGGACCAAGACTAAACCAGGACTGAACCAGGACTGAACCAGGACTAAACCAGGACTGAACCAGGACTAAACCAGGACTAAACCAGGACTAAATCAGGTCTAAACAGGACTTCACTCTGGGATCTCTCCTCTCTGATGAGCGATGGGACTTTCATGTGTTTGGTGAATTATTGATGGAGCTTTTTCATTCACTTGTGAGTTTAAAAATCCATGAGGCTGAAGCCGAGTCCATCAAACCTCTGTCCCACTGTGAGCCCGCACCAGAACTGAAACTAAACCAGGACTAAACCAAGACTAAACCAGGACTAAATCAGGACTGAACCAGGACTGAACCAGGACTGAACCAGGACTGAACCAGGTTAGAATGAGCCATCAGACCTTTATTCGTGCTTAGATCCTTAATAGGACACAGAATATTCGATATCGGTTTTATCAAGATCGTTTTTTCCAAAACTTGCAGTAAAAAGAACTGCTTAAGGTAATATGGGCCAACTCACCTGGAGCCTGAGGGCCAAAAACATAGGTCTGAGGGCCCCAGTGTGGCCCTCAGATTAATCAGCAAAACCTCCAGCAAACACTTCCAATTTACATTTGAAACACCTCCTCACTTTTCCAACGTCCCAAAACTTCTGCAGGAGAACAATGTTGTCACAATAGGAAAACTTCAAACTCGAGTTCGATACTAAAGAACAGACTCGATACTGATTCTCATTTCTGTCCTGTCAAAGGAATCGTTTTTAGGATCCAGACTTGCACGAATGAGTATCTAGTTTCAATATTAGTTTTAAGATCGATTAGAGTCTGAGTTTTGGATTCTTCTGACAAACCTACAGGAGACAAGAACACAGGAAAACAAAAGGACCTCAACTTTAAGACTGACAGAATCTCTCCATCTCAAACCCAAACACAGATTTAAACTTTTTCACACGTTTGCCTGTCCGACTGAGAGCTGCATCGGGTGTGTGGTGTTACCTGGTCCCGAAGGCCGCCCTGCCCCCTGGTGGTGAGTCCAGTGCATCTGCAGGTTTGCTGGGACGGTTCATGTTGTGCAGAATCGTGCTTAGCTCCGTCATCACCGAGCTCTTTGTTTCCGTGGAAGAGGGGGGGCTGCGCAGTTCTGGCTCCCCCCACAGTTTGGAGCTCCTCTGGGGGGTCCTCTGGGGCTCTGTCCCCGACGCCGAGGCCTGATTCTGGGGTAAACTCGGCTGCATCGCCCCATACGCCTCTGGAGGTTCCTCTATCAGAGCATCATGGTACAGAGAAGTTCGGTTAATCACAGATTTTCCTTTGGGTTTGGGTGGGACGGGCGGTCGATCGGCTAAAAACGCGTGACCGTCTGCTGCACCGTATAAATTTTCCAACGCAGTGTCGCAGAATCCCCCCTCAGAGGACAGCGTGGAGATGCTGGACACGTTACTGGTGCTTTCCATGTGCTGAGGGTCTCCACTGCTCCTGCTGTCCACCTCCTCGATCCCAGAATCGCCGATGATGGATTCTGGGTCGGGCTGTGGGGGCGGGTGCGGCGGATACGACGGAGCCACGCTATTGGCCATTCGTTTGTGGTGTTCGGCAACGGTGGGCGGGGCATGGTGGTGGTACGGCGGTAAAGGCGGCCCCCCATTTCGTCTCTGCTGTTGTAGCATCTCCGCGTAAGCGCTGGCTTGGTCGTCAGGGACGTCGATGCTGTTGGCGAACTCAAGAGGAGGAGGGAGCGGTTCAGAAAACTCAAACTCTTCGTCAATGTCCACGGACGCCAGAGGAGGGGGCGGGATCCTGAACGGGAGTTTGACAGGTTCCTCCAGAGATTCTCCAAGGGGGATGCTGCGGCGTCTTGAGGGCGGGTGAGACAAAGGAGCGAGCGAGTTCTGGGGCTCCAGCTGGTTTGGGTCCTTCAGCTCCGAGGGCTTGTTGCTCTCGTCGGCGTCTTGAGCGCTGACTTTACTCGCGTCTGTCGTGTGAACCATCAGCAAACCTGCGCCATGATAAGAATATGAGGTCAATCAAAAATCTGAATTATTCAAGATACAAAACGTATAATCGTAAGAGCTATGTCCTGTCATTATTTCATCTTTGCACTGTTTTTTCTTACAACCTCTTGACACCAGTCTCTTGCTATGTTTGCTGCTTATTTAGAATTTATTATTACCATTTATACTTCTTAGGTTCTTTTTAAAGACAATACAGTAACTTGTATTTACCTTGTTGACATGTTTCAGCTGCTAGCTGCGAGCCATCTTCAGAACTGTCACCGGTGTTGGTGGTGACGTGTCTTATATCAGCTGTTGTTACTTCCTGTAGGCGTGGTCAGTCTGATGGACCTGGCAGGTCGCTCAGACTGACCACGCCTCCCGTCACCTGGTGGTCTCTGGAGGAGGGTGTCCCAGGTGTGTGAAAGGAGGAACGCTCCGTCATCACGGTTAATGCTATCCGTGCCTCGTTTCCTGATTTCAATGGCCTCCCTGATCCAGCGTTTGAACTTGTTGTTTTCCGATCTGATGACCTGTGCCCCGTCCCAATCCATAATGTGGTTATTTCTTTTACAGTGGTCTGATATGGCGGATTTTAGGTTTTCCTGCAATGCTTTGTCTTTTTGTGTTCTGGTGAGTCTCCCTGATGACACAACACCGGTGACAGTTCTGAAGATGGCTCGCAGCTAGCAGCCGAAACATGTCAACAAGGTAAATACAAGTTACTGTATTGTCTTTAAAAAGAACCTAAGAAGTTTAAAGTACATAAGAAGACAAAATGAACATTTTCAGTTTATTACCATTTATGTTTTGCTTTTTGTTATTATATTGTGATGTGTGAGCTACTGTGTCCAAAGCATTTCCATTATGAATTAATAAAGTTTGTCTAAGTCTACATCTAATAACAGTTTCTATCATTTCCATTCAACCTATACTACAAGAAAGTACATTAATGTAGCCTGGCAGGTCCAGACTGACTGGGTGTTTTTTATACAGAGGGATTTCAGTCTGGTCATCACACCTCGAGTCAGAACCAAACATGTTCGTACAATCAGATTTGTTTATTTCAGTGAAACAAAAGGAGCTCATTGGTCGCCATCATTTACAAACAAAACCACAACCACAACCTGAGCCAGGTGAGGGAAGGGGGATCAGCTTTCACATCTGCCATCTACTGGTAAAAAAAATTACCAAATAAACTTATGGACGGTAGCTTTAAATCGTTTTCTCACAATAACACAAAGCATTGTCAGTCGTACCTGTGGACTTGGACTGATCCGTGACCTCTGGCGGCGCGCTCTTCCTCTCCTCCACGGTCTGATGCGTTCTCTCTTCTCTCGCCGAGTCAGACTCATATTTCTGCTCCGTCATCTGCCTCCTCAGACCGCCCCTCCCTCTTCCCATCACCGTGGAGGAGATCTCCGCGAAGCTCGTCTCGATGCCGGAACGGAGCTTTGTGTCGATGAACAGCGGCTGGTTCAGGTCCGTCTTGTGGCTCTGTTGAATCGGGGGCAGGGATTGGACCTCGTGTTTCGGCGTTTGGACCTGAGTTTGGTTCTGCTGCTCCTTCATCGCTCGGTCCCTCGCGGCTAACGCTAAAGCTAACGGCGAGTTGGGATCCAGGGGCTTGCCGGTGACGGGGTGGAGGTAGGTTCCATTGGCGCGGTAATGGCTTTTGGGCGCGGAGGCAGGCAGACTCGCCGGACTGTCAAAGTTTGGACACTGACCGGTCCTTGTGCTCAGAGGTTCTCGGACCACCGTGGGCTCTGGTGTGTTGAAATCCGTCATATTCCCAGTCCCGCCTCCCACTGGTTTTCCGAGTGGCGTCGTGGGAGGGGCCAGTATCCGCCTCAGCCTCTCATCGCTGCTAAACATGCCCTCGTCGATGGATTTCGATTGGCGAAGGCGTGGCGCAGGGGAGGGGCTACTGAATTCATCGTCGCCCATATCTATTGACTGGAACGCGATTGAGTTCTTCTTCGCTTCGAGCCTCTTCTCTCTGTCCCTCACGGCGCCCGCGATCGCCGCCGCAAACGGGTTACTCAGCGACGGGTCATCCGGCCGCAGCCCGCCGCTCCCCGCCACGGTCCCCATCAACGGCGGGTGCTCTGGGGTTGTGGGTTCAATTTCCATGCTGCTGCCCTGGCTGCTTTTACCGCTGCTGCTCGTGGAAGGCTCTTTGATGATAATGGTCGGGATCGGTATTGACGAACATGTGCGCTCCACTGGTGTCGTTGGCATGGAGACCGCACCTGATGGATTGGCAGGTACGTGGCAGGTTTTCTCCGGGCTATCTTCGACGTTGGACTGCTTTACTAACATGCCCTTTCTTCGGGCGGGTTTTGCAGGAACATAAAGGGCCTTATTTCCAACTTCGGAATATGGGTTTTCAGGCACGGGGGCTCTACTTCTCGTCCTTGTGCTTTCAAACTGTTCAGAGCTTTGCCGGTAGTACCCTCTCCGGAGCGTCCCCACGTCTCTGCTGACGGTGGTGACGGCGTTGGGCGAGTTTTGGGCGAAACTGGGTCGAGTGGTACCGTAGCCCTTGGCGCCCGGTCCGGAGTTGAAGCCAGGGGGCGATGGAGGGGAGATGGCGGGAGGAGGGGGGATGTCCTCAGACGTGTCAGGCATGGACAAACTTCTGGAGAACTTGAGCAGCGGAGGAGTAAGGAAACCCTGCTTCTCATCCTCTAAAAACAAGAGCAAAGAAACGGGGTCAGAACCCTGGGGGGGATTTATTTTCAACTCAACCCATTTAAAAGATATGACATTGCTTCACCTGTACAAATGTGTGTGTGTGTGTGTGTGTGTCTGTGTCTGTGTGTGTGTCTGTGTGTGTGTGTGTTTGTGTCTGTGTGTGTGTTTGTGTTTCATTTCTCTCACACCGGTGAACTCCTCACATTATGACCTCGTCCACTTTCTGCTGAAACTGTATTTTTCATAATTGACTTTTGTGTCCCTTTTGCTCTAATCACAACACAAACATCACAACACAAACTCTGCAAAAACCAACCAGAGAGACCCTCCTGTCACGCCAGGTCTAAACCAGAACTATAAAAGGACTAAACCAGGACTATAACAGGACTATTCCAGGTCTAAACCAGGACTATAACAGGACTATTCCAGGTCTAAACCAGGACTATAACAGGACTATTCCAGGTCTAAACCAGGACTATAACAGGACTATTCCAGGTCTAAACCAGGACTATAACAGGACTATTCCAGGTCTAAACCAGGACTTTAGCAGGACTATTCCAAGTCTAAACCAGGACTATAACAGGACTATTCCAGGTCTAAACCAGGACTATAACAGAACTATTCCAGGTCTAAACCAGGACTATAACAGGACTATTCCAAGTCTAAAGCAGGACTTTAGCAGGACTATTCCAGGTCTAAACCAGGACTATAACAGGACTATTCCAAGTCTAAACCAGGACTATAACAGGACTATTCCAGGTCTAAACCAGGACTATAACAGGACTATTCCAGGTCTAAACCAGGACTATAACAGGACTATTCCAGGTCTAAAGCAGGACTTTAGCAGGACTATTCCAGGTCTAAACCAGGACTTTAGCAGGTCTATTCCAGGTCTAAACCAGGACTATAACAGGACTATTCCAAGTCTAAAGCAGGACTTTAGCAGGACTATTCCAGGTCTAAACCAGGACTATAACAGGACTATTCCAAGTCTAAACCAGGACTATAACAGGACTATTCCAAGTCTAAACCAGGACTATAACAGGACTATTCCAGGTCTAAACCAGGACTATAACAGGACTATTCCAAGTCTAAACCAGGACTATAACAGGACTATTCCAGGTCTAAACCAGGACTATAACAGGACTATTCCAGGTCTAAACCAGGACTATAACAGGACTAAACCAGGACTATAACAGGACAATTCCAGGTCTAAACCAGGACTTTAGCAGGACTATTCCAAGTCTAAACCAGGACTATAACAGGACTATTCCAGGTCTAAACCAGGACTTTAGCAGGACTATTCCAAGTCTAAACCAGGACTATAACAGGACTATTCCAGGTCTAAACCAGGACTATAACAGAACTATTCCAGGTCTAAACCAGGACTATAACAGGACTATTCCAAGTCTAAAGCAGGACTTTAGCAGGACTATTCCAGGTCTAAACCAGGACTATAACAGGACTATTCCAGGTCTAAACCAGGACTATAACAGGACTATTCCAGGTCTAAACCAGGACTTTAGCAGGACTATTCCAAGTCTAAACCAGGACTATAACAGGACTATTCCAGGTCTAAACCAGGACTATAACAGAACTATTCCAGGTCTAAACCAGGACTATAACAGGACTATTCCAAGTCTAAAGCAGGACTTTAGCAGGACTATTCCAGGTCTAAACCAGGACTATAACAGGACTATTCCAAGTCTAAACCAGGACTATAACAGGACTATTCCAGGTCTAAACCAGGACTATAACAGGACTATTCCAGGTCTAAACCAGGACTATAACAGGACTATTCCAGGTCTAAAGCAGGACTTTAGCAGGACTATTCCAGGTCTAAACCAGGACTTTAGCAGGTCTATTCCAGGTCTAAACCAGGACTATAACAGGACTATTCCAAGTCTAAAGCAGGACTTTAGCAGGACTATTCCAGGTCTAAACCAGGACTATAACAGGACTATTCCAAGTCTAAACCAGGACTATAACAGGACTATTCCAAGTCTAAACCAGGACTATAACAGGACTATTCCAGGTCTAAACCAGGACTATAACAGGACTATTCCAAGTCTAAACCAGGACTATAACAGGACTATTCCAGGTCTAAACCAGGACTATAACAGGACTATTCCAGGTCTAAACCAGGACTATAACAGGACTAAACCAGGACTATAACAGGACAATTCCAGGTCTAAACCAGGACTTTAGCAGGACTATTCCAAGTCTAAACCAGGACTATAACAGGACTATTCCAGGTCTAAACCAGGACTTTAGCAGGACTATTCCAAGTCTAAACCAGGACTATAACAGGACTATTCCAGGTCTAAACCAGGACTATAACAGAACTATTCCAGGTCTAAACCAGGACTATAACAGGACTATTCCAAGTCTAAAGCAGGACTTTAGCAGGACTATTCCAGGTCTAAACCAGGACTATAACAGGACTATTCCAGGTCTAAACCAGGACTATAACAGGACTATTCCAAGTCTAAACCAGGACTATAACAGGACTATTCCAGGTCTAAACCAGGACTATAACAGGACTATTCCAGGTCTAAACCAGGACTATAACAGGACTAAACCAGGACTATAACAGGACAATTCCAGGTCTAAACCAGGACTTTAGCAGGACTATTCCAAGTCTAAACCAGGACTATAACAGGACTATTCCAGGTCTAAACCAGGACTTTAGCAGGACTATTCCAAGTCTAAACCAGGACTATAACAGGACTATTCCAGGTCTAAACCAGGACTATAACAGAACTATTCCAGGTCTAAACCAGGACTATAACAGGACTATTCCAAGTCTAAAGCAGGACTTTAGCAGGACTATTCCAGGTCTAAACCAGGACTATAACAGGACTATTCCAAGTCTAAAGCAGGACTTTAGCAGGACTATTCCAGGTCTAAACCAGGACTATAACAGGACTATTCCAAGTCTAAACCAGGACTATAACAGGACTATTCCAAGTCTAAACCAGGACTATAACAGGACTATTCCAGGTCTAAACCAGGACTATAACAGGACTATTCCAAGTCTAAACCAGGACTATAACAGGACTATTCCAGGTCTAAACCAGGACTATAACAGGACTATTCCAGGTCTAAACCAGGACTATAACAGGACTATTCCAAGTCTAAACCAGGACTATAACAGGACTATTCCAGGTCTAAACCAGGACTATAACAGGACTATTCCAGGTCTAATCTGGACTACATGATTCCCGCTGTAGTTTAAACAGAAAAGTGGGTCAGGTGAGGTCTAAACGAACAGGGATGAAGGAGCTGGACCACAGCTTGAGAAACACTGGTGTAAAATACTCATCTTGATTTGATCCTGGTTCAGTCCTGGTTTACTCTTGGTTCAGTTCTAGTTAAGTCCTGGTTCAGATCTTGATTAGTCCTGGTTTAGTCCTGGTTTAGTCCTGTTTAATCCTCTAGTCCTGGTTCAGTCCTGGTTCAGTTATAGTTTAGTCCTAGTTTAGTCCTAGTTTAGTCCTTGTCTAGTCCTTGTTTATTCCTGGTTTAGTCCTAGTTTTGCTCACTGTGCTAAAATCACAGCTTCTTCTGAATGAATATAATGTGTCAAAGTCAGATAAAGCTTCACTGTGGGACATTCTCTCCGTGTTCAGACTCCACACGTTTGATCTTCTCACCGATGGACTTCTGCTTCTTCATGGTGCTCTTCTCGGGCAGCCCCAGGAACGCCCCCGGGACAGTAGGGGGCACCACTGCGACGCCCTGACGGTCGTGGTACAAAGACTGTGGACCACAAAGAAGAACGGAGTCAAAACTAAACTTCACTTTCATATGAGACACAGGGAGGGCATCTGACGCACGGGGAGGGCATCTGACACACGGGGAGGGCATCTGACACACGGGGATTAAAGAGGGGGTATGTGACTTCTCTGGGGTATTAACTGTAACACATCACATATTCAGATCACCATGTTCCCTTTATTGTTCTGAAAATGCTGTATTCACTTTGTCGCTCTGAGTCCCTCCTCCCTTTGCTCTCTGTGCTAAGTCCCTCCCCCTTCAGAGCTCTATCCCAACACACTCAGTGTGCGTCGCACTAATGAAACTCCTGCATCACATCAGGTTTGTCCAGTTGTTGTGTTCAGTTTTGTCTCATGTTTTTGTGTATTTATGGAGAATTGTCGTGTGGAGCCTGGGGGACGTAGACTTGTGGGCGGAGCCTCGTACAGACTCGTACTGTGGGAGCCTGGGGGACGTAGACTTGTGGGCGGAGCCTCGTACAGACTCGTACTGTGGGAGCCTGGGGGACGTAGACTTGTGGGCGGAGCCTCGTACAGACTCGTACTGTGGGAGCCTGGGGGACGTAGACTTGTGGGCGGAGCCTCGTACAGACTCGTACTGTGGGAGCCTGGGGGACGTAAACTTGTGGGCGGAGCCTCGTACAGACTCGTACTGAGGGAGCCTGGGGATGTAGACTTGTGGGCGGAGCCTCGTACAGACTCGTACTGTGGGAGCCTGGGGGACGTAGACTTGTGGGCGGAGCCTCGTACAGACTCGTACTGAGGGAGCCTGGGGATGTAGACTTGTGGGCGGAGCCTCGTACAGACTCGTACTGTGGGAGCCTGGGGGACGTAGACTTGTGGGCGGAGCCTCGTACTGTGGGAGCCTGGGGGACGTAGACTTGTGGGCGGAGCCTCGTACAGACTCGTACTGCTAACTGTAATGAGGGTTTGAATAGGGCTGAGGAGAGATCTCTAGATGACTCAAACACACATGGATGACTCTAGAACCTCTTCAGGTTTGTGATGAGGAACGACGTTAGAACATGAGAGAAAGCTTAAAAAAAATAAATAAATAAAATAAAAAGTCATCCCCTCTTTAAAGCTGCACTGTGTAACTTTTCTGGTGGAAGGTCCGTCACCTGCTTGTTTCTATGGAGACGTCACTGCTCTGCCTGGAATGTTCCACAGTGTGACATTAAACAGCTCTACTTTACATTTATTCAATCACAGGTGGTTTTAGAGCTCAAAAATACCTAGAAAAACAGACATTCTGACTGTGAGCGGGGTCGCCTCTCCACAGATCTGACCTGGAACTTGGTCTGGTTTGGTCTCCATGGAGATAGAAAGGTTTAATGACACACTGTGGAACATTCCAGGAAAAAACAGCAATAACATCTCCATGGAGAAAAGCGTTTGACGGACCCTCCAACAGAAAAGTTCCACAGTGCAGCTTTAGCAAAATGGACGTGTGATTTGAGAATAAATCCAGACTCACGTTCATGTCGGCGGCGGTTACCAGGCAGCGGCTGGTGGGGCGGGGCTTGATGGTGGCGATCTTCGTGTCGAGCGGAGACGTCTTCTGAGCGTGTGTCATCTCCTCCACTTTATCTGATGCACAAAACGACACACATGTGTATTTAAAACGACATAAGAGGAACGCACTGCACAAACAACACTGTGTGAGTTAAAATCACCAGAGTGAGTGTTAACGGGAGTCTGAGGAGTTTGGACTTTTACTTTTACTTTCCTAATTAAGCTCCTCCCTTCAGGCAGATATAAAGCAGTGTCCACCAGCATCTGACCAGAACTGAAGAAGCAGCTTGGATGAGCTGAGAAACGTATTCAACCAAATAAACTCTGTCCAGTTGACAAATTAAATTTTCTCCTTTTTTTGCGACTTTTACTTTACTTTACTACTACTGCTACTGCTACTACTACAACAACTACTACTACTACAACAACTACTACTACTACTACTGCTACTGCTGCTGCTGCTGCTGCTGCTGCTGCTGCTGCTGCTGCTGCTGCTACAAATTCCAATATAGGGTTGATGCTCTGATAATGAACAGTGGATACTTGGTGGTCGGAGTACAAATAGTAGTAGCACAGTAGTAACATCATGTTCTAATGTTCCTCCTGAAAAACAGACCTGGAGTTGTGTTTGTTTCATTCACATGTTTGAGGAACTCTTTATTATTAGTCTGTCTACATCTCCAAAGCTCCAAACGCTCTGTTCCACCTTGTGATGTCATCAAGTGGTAGTTTTCAAGTGAACAGCTCCTTTTACCTTTAGTTCAGTCGAGATCGGCAATTCCAGGACTGAAATGATCCAAATGATTCTAGTGAAGGTGTGTGGAGTTTAAAAACACAGTGGAGCACTTCCTGTATCACCACATGATGACATCACAAGGTGGAACAGAGTGTTTTCAGTTTGAGAGAAGAACTCGTGTTAAATCTGCAGGTTTGTGTTAAACATGTGAATGAAACAAAACAAACTCCAGGTCTGTGATGGGGAAACGACATTAGGACAGGAAATGTTCCTTAGTATGGCATTAAACTTATCTATTTGAGATTACAGGTCAGATCTGTGGAGAGGGGAGCTCCCTCGCTGTAAGAATGCAGGTTTTTCACAGTATTTTTGAGCAGAAAAACACCTGGAATTGAGTAAATGGAACATAGAAGAGTTTAATGCCATACTCTGACACCTTTCAGGCAAAGCAATCATATCTCCATGGAAACAAGTTTGTGGAGCCCTACCAGAAAAGTTACACAATGCAGCTTTAAAGTGAAAACTACTCAAATACAGTGCATCCGGAAAGTATTCACAGCGTTTCATTTTTCCCACATTTTGTCATGTTACAGCCTCATTCCAAATTGTATTAAATTCATCTCTTACCTCAAAATTCTACACACAATACCCCATTATGACAATGTGAAAAAAGTTTTTTTTGACAGTTTTTGAATTTATTAAAAATAGAAAACTAAGAAATCACATTTACATAAGTATTCACAGCCTTTGCCATGAAGCTCAAAATTGAGCTCAGGTGCATCCTTTTTCCACTGATCCTCCTTGAGATGTTTCTACAGCTTCATTGGAGTCCACCTGCGGTAAATTCAGTTGTTGGACATGATTTGGAAAGGCACACACCCGTCTATATAAGGTCCCACAGTTGACCGTGCATGTCAGAGCACAAACACCAAGCATGAAGTCAAAGGAATTGTCTGTAGACCTGTAGACAGGATTGTCTTGAGGCACAAATCTGGGGAAGGATACAGAAACATTTCTGCTGCTTTGAAGGTCCCAATGAGCACAGTGGCCTCCATTATTCGTAAATGGAAGACGTTTGGAACCACCAGGACTCTTCCTAGAGCTGGCCGGCCGTCTAAACTGAGCGATCGGGGGAAAAGGGCCTTAGTCAGGGAGGTGACCAAGAACCCGATGGTCACTCTGTCAGAGCTCCAGCGTTCCTCTGTGGAGAGAGGAGAGCCTTCCAGAAGGACAACCATCTCTGCAGCAATCCACCAATCAGGCCTGTATGGTAGAGTGGCCAGACAAAGCCACTCCTTAGTAAAAGGAACATGGCAGCCCGTCTGGAATTTGCCAAAAGGCACCTGAATGACTCTCAGACCATGAGAAACAAAATTCTCTGGTCTGATGAGACAAAGATTGAACTCTTTGGTGTGAATGCCAGGCGTCATGTTTGGAGGAAACCAGGCACCGCTCATCACCAGGCCAATACCATCCCTACAGTGAAGCATGGTGGTGGCAGCATCATGCTATGGGCATGTTTTTCAGCAGCAGGAACTGGCAGACTAGTCAGGATAGAAGGAAAAATGAATGCAGCAATATACAGAGATATCCTGGATGAAAACCTGCTCCAGAGCGCTGTTGACCTCAGACTGGGGTGAAGGTTAATTTTTCAGCAGGACAACGACCCAAAGCACACAGCCAAGATCTCAAAGGATTGGCTTCAGAACCACTCTGTGAATGTCCTGGAGTGGCCCAGCCAGAGTCCAGACTTGAATCCGATTGAACATCTCTGGAGAGACCTGAAAATGGCTGTGCACAGACGTCTCCCATCCAACCTGATGGAGCTTGAGAATTACTGCAAAGAAGAATGGGCAAAACTGCCTAAAGATCGGTGTGCTGAGCTTGTGGCGTCATATTCAAAAAGACTTGAGGCTGTAACTGCTGCCAAAGGTGGATCCACAAAGTATTAAGCAAAGGCTGTGAATACTTATGTAAATGTGATTTATTAGTTTTCTATTTTTAATCAATTCAAAAAATGTAAAAAAAAACAACAACTTTTTTCACATTGTCATAATGGGGTATTGTGTGTAGAATTTTGAGGTAAGAGATGAATTTAATACAATTTGGAATGAGGCTGTAACATGACAAAATGTGGGAAAAAGAAAGCGCTGTGAATACTTTCCGGATGTACTGTAAGTTTATGATTGTGAGTTGTGGTTGTTTAACTCATTTACAGTGTTGTTTTTGCAGTGTTGAGCTCTTCTGTTTTCTGACTGTGATGAGGATGAGGCGAGTGCAGCCTGAAGCCGTGCAAATACGGATTACATTTATTTTTATTATTATTATTTTTCACCAAAATGTGGTATTTTTGTTATATTTTCAAACAATATTTAAATATATATATTATTTTTTAAAACAAAAGAAGGTTGAAAAATAGCAGCGTGCACGTTTTAAGCGTCAGATTGGCAAACTGTGGCTCTGATTTCGGTTCAGACTCCAGACGGTAACACAAGTGTTCGAAGTATGACGTCACCACAGCCTCAGCTCAACTGAAGCTCCTGTTGCTAACGGTTACAGGACCAAATCTGCCAAGAAGAAAATTTAAGACCAAAACACCGAGGCCACAGCAGCAGGTCCAGAGAAGAGCCACAAGATCCCAATGTGAGTCACTGGAGCCAGAGTCAGAAGAGCCGGAAGAGCCGCCTGGAGCACTTCCTATTTGGAACGCGGCAGCTAGCGCGTTAGCTACGTCCACCCATATATATATACGGTCTATGGTTCAGAGCCAATTTGAACTGGAGTCCTCGGGCTACATGCTAACGTGCTAATGAGTGCTATAGCCAAAGTGTAAAAGAAGCTACATGCTAGGCTACATGCTAATGTGCTAATGAGCGCTATAGCCACACTGTAAAAAAAAAGCTACATGCTAACGTATGCTAGCTGGAGTCAGTTACTTAGAGTGACTTGGAAAATTATCCTCCTCTTCTGCAGATCTACCCTCAAACGGACAGAAGCCAGAGGGAGGAGAGGACGGGGAGAGGAGAGGAGACAGAGGAGAGGAGGAGGAGGAGAGGAGACAGAGGAGAGGAGGAGGAGGAGAGGAGAGGAGGAGGAGGAGAGGACGGGGAGAGGAGGAGGAGGAGAGGAGAGGAGGAGAGGAGGGAGAGGAGACAGAGGAGAGGAGGAGGAGGAGAGGAGACAGAGGAGAGGAGGAGGAGGAGAGGAGACAGAGGAGAGGACGGGGAGAGGAGGAGAGGAGACAGAGGAGAGGAGGAGAGGAGGGAGAGGAGACAGAGGAGAGGAGGAGGAGAGGAGACAGAGGAGAGGACGGGGAGAGGAGGAGGAGACAGAGGAGAGGAGGAGGAGGAGAGGAGACAGAGGAGAGGACGGGGAGAGGAGAGGAGACAGAGGAGAGGAGGAGGAGGAGGAGGAGAGGAGACAGAGGAGAGGAAGAGGAGACAGAGGAGAGGAGGAGGAGGAGGGCAGGAGGAGGAGGAGAGGAGACAGAGGAGAGGAGACAGAGGAGAGGAGGAGGAGGTGGAGAGGAGACAGAGGAGAGGAAGAGGAGAGGAGACAGAGGAGAGGAGACAGAGGAGAGGAGGAGGAGGTGGAGAGGAGACAGAGGAGAGGAAGAGGAGAGGAGACAGAGGAGAGGAGACAGAGGAGAGGAGGAGGAGGAGGGCAGGAGGAGGAGAGGAGACAGAGGAGAGGAGGAGGAGGTGGAGAGGAGGAGGAGGAGGGCAGGAGGAGGAGGAGAGAAGAAGAGGAGAGATGAGAGGCAGGAGGAGAGAGGAAAAGGAGAGAGGAAGAGGAGGAGAGACGGAGAGAGGGAGGGATGAGAGAGGAGTGAGAAAGAGAGAGTAGAGGAGGGAGGGAGAGAGGGATGGGGGTGAGACAAGAGGAGAGGGGGAGAGAATCACCAAAAACAACATAAACGAACAGAACAAAAGCAAAAAGAGAAATCTCCATGAGCCTCAGGGCCAAACTCAGGTGTCAAATATCGGTCAAATATCGGTTATCGGCCAAAGCAACAAGACCGATATCGGCTAAAAACAAACACAAACATATCGAATCGTTCCTAAAAGTTCAGACGCACAAACATTTACGGCTGAACGGTCCAAACTTTTCAAGAACACAGATTTTTTTTTTCAGGTTGGGGTCAGATCAGCTCAGGGAGAATTCCTTTTCCTCAGAGTGAACAGACAGAAGATGGCCGCCGCCGCCGCCGCCGCCGCCGCCGCAAACAGAGACACTTCAGGAGACATGGGTTTGAGAGACACGTCTACAGCAGAATCAGTTCAGAGACGGGCTGTAGTCTGATTCTGTGAGACGAAAAGTATTTGACGGATGCTCAGGACCAGAAAAGTTACACAGTGCAGCTTTTAAGTTTAATTTGTTTTTTCTTAGAACCTCAGATGTGCTTTGTAATAGTAGTTTGTAATAGTTTATGTAAAGTTTGAGGAGGTGAAGCGTCTCCTGTCGAGTCAAAAACACAAACACGGCTCAGAAACAGGAAGCACAGGCGACCAATCAGAGTCCAGGGTTTGGACTACGGGGAGCGCTGAGGGACATTTTGACAAAACTATTCACTTGAGTCTCTGGCTGTGTCCGAATGTCCCCCCCAGCCCCTAACCCCTCAAGACTAAAGATAAACTCTGATAAAAGTTGATTTGTCTCATAAACAAAGAGCAGATCAGTTTTAGGCTGCGTCCCATTCCTCCATCTTACCCCTTCGTCTTACCCCTACCCTTTGGTTTTGCGCGTTCATTTTGATCACGGGCTAGGGCCACGACCTCGGGCTACATACCCCTTGAAGCGAAGTAAGCTCTCGCCCAGACTTGAAACGAAGGGGTCGGCCTACAAGCTCAGGCAGGTGTTGGGATCAGGATGGAGCGTCACATCGACCAGCCAAGGAGTCTCATAAATGTGAGTATTTTCAGCAGTTGTAAATATCAATTAACAGTTTAGCAGGTTTAAAATTCTGACGCTTATGTTCTACGTTACTTTTAGTGAACTGTTGTTGTGGTTTTAATTGTAGTAATGTCTGTTTAGCCGACGTTATCGTTTTTTTCATGTTTCATGTATAAACGAGCTCGTTTTTTGTCGAGCTGAGGTCCCCGATAATCCTGGACGTGGCACTTTTTAGGTGAAATCAGTGTGAAGTCAATTTGTTTAACAGAAGCAAACGGTAATCGAGTGGAGTCCCATTTCTTAGGGGAACATTCGTACCCCGAGCCTCACAGCTCGATATCGAGGGGCAAGACAAAGACGTAGATAAAGGGGAAGGGGAAGGGGTAAGACAAAGGAATGGGACGCAGCCTTTGTCCCACTGGATTTCACATAAATGGACTGGATTATTTTTTGTCTGAAACCCCTGGAGCTAAGAGTCTGCAGACGTCCGGGCGAGTGGAGCTCCACTCTCGAACGGAAACACGTCACCTCCACTTTTATAAACGAGGAAGTAAATATTGATGAAATAAGACGTGTGTGGTGGAGTTTATCAAATGTTTTTACGTTGTGGAATTTCTTGGCGCACATATTCAGACATATTCAGGGTGAGATTTCCTCTTCTGGTTTTGAATTCCACCTCTGATCAGTTCCTTGAAAATCTGTGGACGAGGAGCTCAGAGCGATTCCTGCAGCTCCACTGATGTTGCTTCAAATCTTCTAAAATATCCCCCTGTGGTTTTTCAGCAGATCGCACCTGGAGTCTGGAGAAGAGGCCGTGGATAAATAAATCCATCGTGTTGGAAAATATTTCACTTTCTGCTCAAACAAACTTTATTCTCCCAGTGATAAACCTCATTCCACACGTGAAGATTCACACTCAGATGAATAAATCCGTCTTTATAAGTGAAGGAGAACTTACCGTAGACGCAGCTAATCGCTCCTGGATCTGAAGGAAACGTCATAAAAATATAAAAGTCGAGGTGACGTGTTTTCGGTCTAGAGTGAAGCTCCACTTGCCCGAACGTCTGCAGCCAGAGCCGGAGCTAAAGCGGCTAACGCTAGCACCGCTAACACCAGAACCGCTAACACCAGAACCGCTAACACCAGAACCGCTAACACCAGAACCGCTAACACTAGAGCCGCTAACACCAGAACCGCTAACACCAGAACCGTTTATTTAGTCGAGTTTTATTCAGAATCCGGATCACAGCCACAAACCAGAGATTTTATTATTATACTATAGTAGTAGTACACGAGTATAACAGTAGTAGTATTTGTAGTACTTTTATCTGCTTCATTCAGTCGGGTGAGTAATAGTACTATAGTAGTAGTACATGAGTATAACAGTAGTAGTATTTGTAGTACTTTTATCTGCTTCATTCAGTCGGGTGAGTAATAGTACTATAGTAGTAGTACATGAGTATAACAGTAGTAGTATTTGTAGTACTTTTATCTGCTTCATTCAGTCGGGTGAGTAATAGTACTATAGTAGTAGTACATGAGTATAACAGTAGTAGTATTTGTAGTACTTTTATCTGCTTCATTCAGTCGGGTGAGTAATAGTACTATAGTAGTAGTACACGAGTATAACAGTAGTAGTATTTGTAGTACTTTTATCTGCTTCATTCAGTCGGGTGAGTAATAGTACTATAGTAGTAGTACACGAGTATAACAGTAGTAGTATTTGTAGTACTTGTGTCCAGTTAAACTCTTGTCGCTGTTGCTGTAACTAAAACTCAAAATCTCGCCAAGTTAAAACGACTTGAATTGAGAACGTTTGATCAGGATTTATCAAATGATCTGCCAACGGAACAAGACTTTTTGTACTTAAAATATAAAAATACATCTTGCTACACTTAAAATAAGAAAAACAACAACTTTTTACATTTAAAATAAGAAAACCAACAACTTTTTACATTTAAAATAAGAAAATCAAATGTTGCTTGACTGGAGAAACACACTTCCTCCTTTGGTAGAAACTTCGACTTTTCAAGTTGAATCGCCTCAAATGAAGTCAAATGTTTTTAATTTAAGTCATTTTAATTTCGCTCGATATTGTTTTTTGCAGTCCGTATTGACCGCTCTAGTGACCGCCGATGCCCACTACCTCAAGGTGCATTGTGGGAAATTTTGAGCGTTCTACTTTTTCACCAACTGGACATTCGGAGCCTTAAACAGCGCCCCCTGTAGGGAATAGTGTGGACATTCGGACACAGTCTTCATCTTTTCGTGTTTCGGTCGATAAAACGCACTGTCGCTTTTCTGCTGGAGAGTTCGTCACCTTCTTGTCTGCCTGGAATGTTCCACAGTTTGGCATTAATCCAGTCGAATCCACTTTATTTCTACAGCACATTTTATAAACATGACGGTTTCCAAAGAGCTGCACAGACAAATTAATACAATAAAAGACAGGAAATCGTAAATAAAAACAATAAATAAAAAGTGTTAAAATGCAGAAAAATAAAAATGATCAAAATGAATAAAATAAATGAATAAAAATGAAATAAAATACACAGAGGAGCGGTGTTAAAAGCCAAAGTGTAAAAGTGGGTCTTCAGCTTCTCTATCTCCATGGAGACAGGCGGGGGGCGTCACCAAGTCCAGATTCACGTGGTTTTTTTCCCCCAGTAAATTAAATAAACGCGACATAGATGTTTAATGCCGTACTGTGGAACATTATACAGAATACTATAACTGCTGCCCTCGGTGAGCTTCATTTGACTGGAGCTGGTGTTAAAATGAACCCGAGCGTCCCGGAGAAACACAAAACACAGAGTTCAATCCGTTGTGATTTCAGATCTTCACAGACGTGCACGTGCTCCACAGACTCTGAGCGTGAATTCAGTGATTTTGATGATTTTTTAAATGATTTTAAGAATGATTTGAGTGATTTTGACGATGAGTTTGGAACTTACCGCTTTTCTTCTTCCTCAGAGTGGCTTCAGACAAAAAACAACATTTAAACAGGAAACCAAAAACCAGGACTAAACCAGGACTAAACCAGGTCTAAACCAAGTCTCACACTGCTGCTTCTATATTTTTCTTTCATTTAAAATCATCTTTTAAACATAAGATGAAAGGATGATTTTATTTAGAGATAATCTCCATCCCTCCTCTCCTCTCTCCTTTCCTTTCCTCCCTCCTTTCCTCTCCTTTCTCTCTCTCCTTTTCTCTCTCTCCCCTGATAGTTGTAAATGTCAGTTTGTCCTCTCACCTCTCCTTTCTGCGGTTCGTGTTTTTCCTGTCTCCTCTCTCTCTCTCTCTCCCTCTTCCTTCCATCCCTCCTTCTCTCTCTCCCTCTTCCTTCCATCCCTCCTTCTCTCTCTCCCTCTTTCTGTGCTCGGTCAGATTTTGCTGAGTGCATTTTTCTGTCACAAAAGATTATCTGAGTTTTGACACAAGTTCAAAATGTCAACGTGTTCAAAACCAGGACTAAACCAGGACTAAACCAGGTCTAAACCAGGACTAAACCAGGACTGAACCAGGACTAAACCAGGACTAAACCAGGACTAAACCAGGACTGAACCAGGACTAAACCAGGACTAAACCAGGACTAAACCAGGACTAAACCAGGACTGAACCAGGATTAAACCAGGACTAAACCAAAACTGAACCAGGACTAAACCAGGTCTAAAACAGGAATAAAAACATTTTGAAAATTTGCAAATCATAAAATTGCTCAAAAACATTAAAAGAACACTTTGACACATCAGATCTCAATGTGAAAAAACATCTGTTGGATTTCTGTGGACAGGGCGACGTCTGTGGGTTTATTTCACAAACACCCTGAAAATCAAAGTGAAATAATGACGAGGCTCGTCCAGTTTGACCAAATTTAATTTCCGGAACTCAACATGTTTCTCAGTCTCTTACGAGTCTCTTACTCCTCGTGTTTGTGTTTGACGTCCTGACACGCTCCAGATGAAAAGATGGACAGAGTCTGGTGGAATGTTCTCCCAGATCTGTGTGAGGGCATCACTGAGCTCCTGTAGAGTCTGAGGAGGAACCTGGAGCGTCTGATGGACCCAAACATAATGTCCCAGAGGTTCTCTCAGGTTTAAGTCAGGTGATTGTGAGGGACATTCAGTCGTCTTGATCCCTTCATCCTCCAGGTTCTGCCCGCAGACTCTTCCCACATGAGGCCGGGCAGAACCCAGGACCTTCTGCACCAGCGTAGGGTCTGACAGTGGGTTCATGGACTTCATCCCCAAACCTAATGGTGTCAGACGGGCGTTTTCTCACTGGTGGAGGTCTGTGCGTACCTCCATGGATCTGCCTCCCCAGACCATCACTGACCCACCACCAAACGCTCACGCTGAACCCTGGTGGAGGCAGCAGAAGGTTCTCCTCGTCTTCTCCAGACTCTTTCACGTCTGTCACAGGAGCTCAGGGTGAACCTGCTCTCATCTGTGAAAAACACAGGGCACCGGTGGAGGACTTGCCAATTCTGGTGTCGTCTAGCAAACGCCAATGGAGCTCCATGATGCTGGACGGTGAGCACAGCACCCCCTACAGAACGTGGAGCCCTCAAACCGCCCTCATGAAGTCTGTTTGTGATTGTTTGAGCAGAGACGTTCACACCAGTGTCCTGCTGGAGGTCATTCTGTAGGACATGGGCAGTGCTCAGCCTGTTCCTCCTGCACAAAGGAGCAGATATGGGTCCTGCTGATGGTTGAGGACCTTCTACAGCCCTGTCCAGGTCTCCTAGAGGAACTGCTTGTTCCTGAAAGCTCCTCCATGTTCTGGAGATTGTGCTGGAGACACATTAAACCTCCTGTAACGGCACGTCCAAATGTGCCGTCCTGGAGAAGTTGGACGATCTGTGAAACTTCTGTAGGTTCAGGAATGGCCTCATTCTCCCAGTAGTGATCATCACTGTAGCCAAAGCAGCACGAGAGGAAAACCAGCCAAAAAACACGAGGGAGAAACTTGAAATGAGCTCCACATGTCAAACCGGTCCTGTTTTAGGGGGTCCAGACCTGTTTTAGGGGGTCCGGTCCTGTTTTAGGGGGGTCCAGTCCTGTTTTAGGGGGTCCAGTCCTGTTTCAGGGGGTCCGGTCCTGTTTTAGGGGGTCCAGTCCTGTTTTAGGGGGTCCAGTCCTGTTTTAGGGGGTCCAGTCCTGTTTCAGGGGGTCCGGTCCTGTTTTAGGGGGTCCAGTCCTGTTTTAGGGGGTCCAGTCCTGTTTTAGGGGAGTCTCACTGGTGCCGCTCTAGTGCCCCCTGGTGTTTATCTTCATTAAAACAGGAGCGTTCTTTTGTTCCTCAGACATTGTCCTGTCCACATTTGTACAGATAAACAACAGATTTTTTTTTCCACGTTGAGATCTGATGTGTTTTCAAAGTTTTCCTTTATTTTTTTTTGAGCAGTAACAAACAAATACAACGGAAATTATAACATGGATATGCTAATGCTAATGCTAATGCTAATGGATGCAAACCCAAGGTGCTGTTCATGCATCGAGCCAAAAGAAGCAACTCTCATTGGTCAGAACAGGAGCACGACGTTAGCAGCTAAAGGCTAAAAGGCTACATGCTAATGCTACATGCTAATGCTACGTGCTAATGATACATGCTAATGCAGCAGAAGCAGAAACTGTGTCAGAGTCACATCGGCGTACGGGAGTCACGGAGGGACAAACAAGATGACAGGTTTACCTTTGTCCACTGTGCACGGAAAAGGAGAGAGAGAAAAGAAGGAGAGAGAGGAGGAGAAAGGAGGAGAGGAGAGGGGGAAAAGAGAAGAGGTTTAGGATAAATTACATAAAGGAGAACAGAGAGACAAGTGCAGCTACTACTATTACTACTACAGTACTACTACTGTAAGTACTCCAGTCACTACTACTACTACTGTAAGTACTCCAGTCACTACTACTACACTGTATTTCAATAAGGCAGCGCTTCAGACAGAGCAGTGCCTACAGTTAGCGTCACACCCTCAGAGAATGTGCATGACGTTAGCTGCAAAGTGTAAATAAAACTTTTCAAACTTCTCCTTACCGAGTTCTTCGAGTTCAGAGGTCATGGACTTGGACCTCATGGACAGAGCGGTGGTCGGGGCTCTCTTCGGAGGAGGAGGAGCTGAAAGAGAGAAAGAGAGAGGGATGAGGGGCTGAAAGAGAGAGAGGGAGAGAGGGAGAGGGATGAGGGGCTGAAAGAGAGAGAGAGGGAGAGGGATGGGGCTGAAAGAGAGAGAGAGGGAGGGATGAGGGGCTGAAAGAGAGAAAGAGAGAGAGACAGGGATGAGGAGCTGAAAGAGAGAGAGAGAGAGAGAGACAGGGATGAGGAGCTGAAAGAGAGAGAGAGAGAGAGAGAGAGATGAGGGGCTGAAAGAGAGAGAGAGACAGACAGAGCGAGAGAGAACATGATGAAGTAAGAGGAGAAAAACTGAAGGGAGAGAGAGAAGACAGACAGAGAGACAGACAGAGAGAGAGAAAGAAAGAGACAGACAGAGAGAAAGAGAAAGACAGAGAGAGAGACAGAGAGAGAGGTGTGCAGTGAAACAGAAGTGTACTCTAACAAAACGACTGCAGCGCTCCGGAGTTCTGAGGGAAAACAGGAAGTATTTCTGTGGAAAATCACCGGATTTTGTCTAAACAAAGAGGGTTTAATTTAGATGGTTTTATTATTTCTCATCGTGGGATCGGAATAATCTGTTCCTTGGTGTGGTTTGAAGGTTTGAAGGTTTGAGGGTTTTGAGGGTTTGAGGGTTTGAGGTTTGAGGGTTTGAGTCTCCCTCCCGGGCACTAGGGGGCAGTACCTTTCTTCCTGGCGGTGTCGTCGGGGTCCAGGTTCCTGCTGACCGTCACCACTTTGATGAGGAGCCTGTTCCCTCCCTGTCTGATCATGTTCACCACCTGCCGGTGCCCCACCTTCACCACGTTCTCCTGGTTCACCTGCGACACACAAGAAGAACATGAAGAGCCTCTACGCCGCTCTGCCCCTCTGTCCCCGCTCTAGTGTCCACTCCAGGTACTGCAGCGCTGGAGCTCTGGCCCATAGAGCGCAATGCATTTTGGGAATTCAAACTGCCCATGTTCTGACAGGGCATCCGGCTTTCATAAAAGTCGGACTCTTCTGTATTTTTACAATATGAACTTTAAAAACGTTTTAAATCATCAAAGGAGGAGGGAGAGAGAGGGAGAGAGAGGGGGAGGAGGAGAAGAGGCCGAGGAAAGGGGCGAGAGAAGGGGAGAGAAAGAGGAGGGAGAGGAAAAGAGAGAGAACGACAGAAAGAGGGAGAGTTGTGATTGGGTTTACAGATCCACACGGGGCCTGTTTGTGTCCAATAAAATGTGAGCAGCACCAGGCTCAGGTCTGGACTAGGGCTGAACGATCTATCGTTTTAGACCGAAAATCTCGATCTCAGACAACACGATTTTGGGATCGTTAAAGCCACGTTTTTTTGCAGTGCTCCTGACTGACCCAGGTTTTGTTTCGTCAACTATTTCACACATGTACGTCGCCTCCCTGCCGCGCTGCTGAGCTCACCAATCAGAAGCGGCAGCACAGGTCACGTGTTCAACTCCAGCTCACCAATCAGAAGCGGCAGCACAGGTCACGTGTTCAACTCCAGCTCACCAATCAGAAGCGGCAGCACAGGTCACGTGTTCAACTCCAGCTCACCAATCAGAAGCGGCAGCACAGGTCACGTGTTCAACTCCAGCTCACCAATCAGAAGCGGCAGCACCGGTCACGTGTTCAACTCCAGCTCACCAATCAGAAGCGGCAGCACAGGTCACGTGTTCTCGACTCCAGCTCACCAATCAGAAGCGGCAGCACAGGTCACGTGTTCAACTCCAGCTCACCAATCAGAAGCGGCAGCACAGGTCACGTGTTCTCGACTCCAATCAGTGTAGCTGGTCATCAGTTTCAGAAATGACTTTAGTGGGACCAGAATTGGAGTCTGGGGTTTTGAACCCAAAGAAAAACAGCACGTCGGTCATTTTTCTGTATTTCGGGTTTGAGGCAGACAAACATCAGAAACAGGTGCTGTGCAAAACACGTCGTGCTAAAGTTGCCACATCCAGTGGAAACACGACCAGTTTATACGCCATACGCGCATTTGCATGACGAGTGCACGGCGAGAAAGTCCAGAGAAACGTCTAGTGCAGGAGTCGGCAACCTTAAATACTCAAAGAGCCATTTGGAGCGTCTCCCACAGAAAAGAAAACACCCGGAGCCACAAAACCCTTTTGACTCTAAACCAGCGCTAACCAGAGGAACTACAGGCAAAACTACAACTCCCAGAAAACGGACTACAACAAGCACCATCCTCCACTACAGCTCATAAGAGCGAGTCTTAAGAGAATTATTTACACCTTTCAGTCTTTTCATCACAACAGTAGCAACATAAATAAAGTGCATGAGTGAAATAAAGAACTGCGCTGCACACGTACGACCTGCACACGTATAATCTCTGAAAAGTTTAACATGAACATCTCCAACGCGATAGAAGCACAGAACAGACTCACCATAGGCAGAACATCCCTCAGTCACAGAAAGAACACGCATATTCCACTGAGTCCTGCCCTTTAGTCCGACAGAAGCTGACGCATCAGCGGCACAAGGAGCAGCTGTTTTTTCAGCGCTTCTAGTTTATGCAAATGAGCCATGTGGTTTTAAGTTTCACTTCTGTATAACGTAAACAAATGTGCGCAAAGCTGCATTAAACACATTATTATTTGAGTCCTCCTCGTAGGAAATAAAAATCCAA
The DNA here is from genome assembly GCA_029959045.1 of Taenioides sp. WSHXM2023. Classification (NCBI taxonomy): domain Eukaryota; kingdom Metazoa; phylum Chordata; class Actinopteri; order Gobiiformes; family Gobiidae; genus Taenioides; species Taenioides sp. WSHXM2023. Next base: position 1,204,929 of record CM057091.1, read on the forward strand.
ACTTAAATTATCCACCCGCAGAACCAAAAATGAGTCTGCTTCTGTGTTCCGTCATCATTTATCGCGTGTACATTGTGTACCAGTCTCGGCTTTGATGCTTGTTTTGAGCAACAAAAATATTAAAAACGTTTTATTTAAATGTTACAAGATTACCATTATCTACAATTTTAGATTTACATTTAAAAACGAACAAACTAAAATAAAAATGCAATGTAATTAAATACTCATTATTATTTTCCAAAGTCACAGGGAGCCACGACAGAACGATGAAAGAGCCACATGCGTTTTCATTCTTGCATTACAGTTATGGAATTTAGTGTTTGAATGGTGTGATGTAAGTTTCTCTGATGCTTGAGAATGTTCATGTGCACTGAAAAAAATCGTGGATAAAATCGAAATCGCAATTTTTGCCAGAAAAATCGCAATTCAATTTTTTCTTAAAATCGTTCAGCCCTAGTCTGGAGCATTCAGGACGCTCTGTGCACATTTAACACTGCTGAGAGTGAAAATCTGAGAGGACAACAACAGAAAAACTCAAAATCTACACGTTTCACACCGCTGAGAGTGAAAATCTACACATTTTACACCTCTGAGAGTGAAAATCTGAGAGGACAACGACAGGAAAACTAAAAAACTACACATTTAACACTGCTGAGAGTAAAAATCTACACATTTTACACCTCAGAGTAAAAATCTGAGAGGACAACAACAGGAAAACTAAAAAACTACACGTTTAACACTGCTGAGAGTGAAAACCTGAGACATTAAATGCAGGTGGGTGCGTAAATGACGAGAAGAAATGGCTTAAACTTCACACAATGAAATAACGGATGTCCCTCCCAGTGCGTCAGATGCCTTCCCTGTGTGTCAGATGTCCTCCCAGTGCGTCAGATGTCCTCTCTGTGTGTCAGATGCCCTCCCAGTGCGTCAGATGCCCTCCCTGTATGTCAGATGCCCTCCCTGTATCTCCATGTTCTGAAATGTGATTCTTTTGTTTGTCATTTCAGTCTTTTTGTCGATTTTTCTGGACGGGTTTAAAATGTTTGAACTTTAAACAGAATCCTGTTATTAAAACAGAAATCTCTAATCACGGTGTTTGTCAGAAAATCACAGATGGACATTTTACCCAAATCCTTCAGCGTTATTTAAACTGCGAGAGCTGTTCATTGACAAAAAAATAAAAATAAATCAGCTAAAAAAAAAAAAGCAGAAGATTAAAGGATGAATGAAGTGAAAAAGCATCACTACACAGACACAGGGACAGCTGGAGGCAGCAGCATCAGCATCACTGCCGTATCCCGTCTCCGGGGCAACCGTCGCCTGGAAACGGGGGGGATGGAGGTTGTCACGGCGACACAGGGAAGCACCGAGCAGTGGCAGAAACCAGGGCAAAACGTGAATAATTCCTGCATGACTCTGTTTTTAAAGAAATCACCGAACAACAGCTCCAGAGACCAGGACTAAACCAGGAATAAACCAGGACTAAACCAGGACTAAACCAGGAATAAACCAGGACTAAACCAGGACTAAACCAGGACTAAACCAGGACTAGACCAGGACTAGACCAGGACTGAACCAGGACTAAACCAGGACTGAACCAGGACTGAACCAGGATTAAACCAGGACTGAACCAGGACTAAACCAGGACTAAACCAGGACTGAACCGGGACTAAAACTAATTCCTCCTGACACAGTAGAGGCTGAACTTTGTGGAAAGTTCCAGTAATGACAGAGATCTGAACCATAAACCAGGTCACACATCTGCACCTGACAGTTGTACAAACTCCACCTGTGACTCTCCCCTGTCTCCCCTCTCTCCCCTGTCTCCCCTGTCTCCCCTGTCTCTGCTCAGGTTAAACGAAAGTGATTCTGTTTTCTTTAAACTGAGTTTGTTTGTTTGATCAGCACCACGGACAGCTCCACATCAGGAGAATAATGTTTAGTCACACAGACATTTTAACCTCCGACCCTCTGACCCTCACCTCCTCTGACCTCATGTTCTATATTTAGACAGTATTATGATAGCTGACTGATCACACACACACAGACACACACAGACACACAC
>CM057091.1:1208665-1301216 GCA_029959045.1 Taenioides sp. WSHXM2023
TCTGCTCTGTGGTCTAATGTCCCTCTCTGTCCTCAGTCTGTCCTGCTGTAACCTGACGGAGCTCAGCTGTGGTCCTCTGGCCTCAGTTCTCAACTCCTCCAGTCTCACACACTTGGATCTCAATCACAACGACCTCCAGGACTCAGGAGTGAAGCTGCTGTGTGATGGACTGAAGAGCGCCCCCTGCAGACTGGAGACGCTCAGGTTCAGTCAGCTACATTTGCTCTTCCAGTGTTTGTATGCAGTCTTTTGATGTTTTCTGTTCTGTTCAGTGGGAGAAGTTGTATTTGTATATGTAAGTCAGGTTAGGTTTGATAATGCAGAACGTATATGTACCACTTTGGGGTAGAATAAGTTTTTGTTTTCCTCAGGTTGAGGTCCTGTGGCCTGTCCTCTCTCAGCTGTGGTCCTCTGGCCTCAGTCCTCAGCTCCTCCAGTCTCACACACCTGGACCTCAGTGACAACGACCTCCAGGACTCAGGAGTGGAGCTGCTGTGTGATGGACTGAAGAGCGCCCCCTGCAGACTGGAGATGCTCAGGTTAGACGCTCCCATGATGCACTAAGGGCCTTGTGTCCACGGCCCTTTCCCAAAGCAACCCCTCCTCCCTCATCACTGTGAACCCCGTTGGAGGTCCCTTCATCCTGGCGTACATCTCTCTGCTTCAGACGCACGTCACTCGCTCAGACTTCTGCTTCAGTTTAATGGCAGACGGCACTCTTAGCATGTATTATAGCGCCACCTTTAGGGCTGTTTTAATATTTGTCTTGTGTAAATATTTTGACAGTGTTTCAATCAAATCTAGATTAGGGATGCAACAATTTCTGATATAATATCGGATCTTTCGATACTGTCATGATTCAGGACACATGTTTGCTCAATACGCACATGTCCCTCCATGTGCGTATTGAGCTGTGTCATTATTTTGGTGGAAAAGGGAAACGGTTAATGTGGCGGCGTCCTCAGATGCAGCAAGAAAACAGCTCCAAGGAGGCTTAGAGCTGAAAGATTCTAACACAGGTAAGTTTTATCTTTCAGACACTTTTTACGTTGATAGACCCACAAATGATAAAGATATGAACTTTTAAATCCTCGAGAATCACTTTTGGCTTTACATTGGCTTTAATCAAATGCGCTCGTATACGCACATGTGACCCACTCCAGATATACACAGAGTCTCAGACTCCTTCTCATAAGTTTTACTCAGAAAACGTCTGTTGAAACAGTTGGGTGTAGTTTTAGTGTTCAGAAAGAAGATGGGAGACGATGTGTCTGTAAAGGTACTTTCACACTGGACGTGTCGCGTGTGAATTACACAAGCAATTCCCACGTTAACCCTATGTAGAAGCGTGTTGACGAGCAACGAAAAAGCTGCGGCGCTTCTCATGCAGGCGTCGCAATGCATTTTCAGCATTTCGGGTGAATTGAGCGGCGCAAACTATGCGAATGGGCGCTCGTGCGAACAACAGGTGTGAACAATGAGCGGGCGTTTAACGCGATAGAACCACAGAGCGACCAGTGCGAACGGTGAAGCAGCGTCCAACATGCTCCAAGTCTACACGCGGTATAAATTCTACGGGCCTCGTTGGACCCATATCAACCACGTAGTAGCAGATGATTCTGCGCTAATTCAGCTGCTACATGTCAAATTAAAAAAATGCCAAGTAAAAATCTTTCCATGTTTGTCACTGAAACTCTGAGCTGTAATCTGAAGCTTAGCGATCATGTTTATATGCAACCAATGCCAACTAGAAAATAGTTTACAGGCAAAAACAAACAACGTTTAGAGCCACTACGGAAGAAAACATCAATTTATATCCACGATAGAGCCATTTGTTCCAGTGCGTCCTCTGCTCCATGTGTGCCGAGAATTTTCACTCTTTCATTTAATTCCATCAGCTTCATAAACTTTAGATTCTGCTCCAGGATTTCCACACATATAGAAGAATGTTTTCTCTACAAAACAAGGTGATTATCCTGCAAATGGGGCAGACAGGCTGTCTGTGCTTTTAGAACTTTGGTTTGGTGCTGAGTGTTCGGAGGAGGACAGGGCTCCAGCCGCTCAGCGTGGATAGTACTCCCACGTTTGATGCATCGCTTTCCTGGTATACAATCAAGATTTCACCAAGGAGCTCCGCGCGCTATAACACACAGCTCCAGAGGTGCATTTGCTTGTAAACTTGTCCTATACGCTGTAAAAATATCCAGTAGTATCCCATACGATAGCGTGTGTGTTGGTCAAAGTGTGGATGTTTACCGCATTGGGGCGACAGCAGCAGCCCGACAGCCTCTCTCCCCCGACCGCCCCCACTCCCCTGCGCCAACACCACATCCACAAACCCACGGAGGAGCACACACCGCAGCAGGACCCACATCGGTCCCACCAGTCACTGGACACCCCATGCCGCTGGACCCAACCTCTCCGCCAAAAGTTCCAGCTCCGCCGCACGACATGCAAACAAACAGTGTCGTGCGGCGATGCCATGGACCGCGGCCCCACCCGGCCACGCAGGTGCAAATGCGGGCCACAGAACCCCAGGCAACCGCGCCCGAGCACGGCATGGCCCAAAAGTGAAAGTGCGCCCTTAGTACAGCAGGCGTTATGCAGACAAACACCGTGGCGCTAACTGGAGATTACGGCACGTCCCTCAGTAATGGAACCTCAGGGTCACAGCAAAGCAAAGTCGTCTCATTGACAATTATTATGGTTTACAATAAGAACACATTTGCACAAAGCGGCGCCTATCCACTTTTCTATGTTGATAAGAGAATTAAAATGATGATTCAAGGGAAAAAATGTGCAATTAATCGCAAGTTAACTTTGACATTCATGAGATTAATTGCGATTAAATATTTTAATTGACCAACAGCACTAAAATAAAGTATTTATTTATTCTTATTGACCCTAAGCAGGTCTTTGTTCTTAAAAGGACTGGTGAGGCACCTGCCTCCCCTGACTGCACGTCGCTGGTACTCCACCTCGCTGTCTCCCCTCTGCTCTCCACTCGGCGGCAAACGCAGCAACAAACGCGGCGGCTGCTGCGTACTGTCTGCCCACGTCTTTAGTCAGACGCTCTTCCTTTTTATGACGTAGGAGGCGACCAAGGCGAATGTACGCTTTGTGAACAAAGCGTCTGAAGTGGCTTCAAGCAAATGTTTCAGCGGCACGTTGGCCACAGGAGGAGTCACACTCAGGAGGAAAAGGAAAGAAATCATCAAATCCTCATGAAAAAAGGAAAAGTCTGATAGTGTAGCTCCACTACAGGCTAGAATATAAAATATGCGGAGAAAGCTCTATTCTTATTTTCACTGAATCAAAACTCTGAGCTGAAAATCATTGAACAAACTGAACTAAAATACTTAACATATAAACTGCAACTTTACAGAAGTTCTATTTTAATGTATTGTGTGTAATGTCTCCTTAATATCCTCGTGGGATTATATTATATATTAGCAAAAAATACATGAGAAATCGAATCGATATCGTGACCCGTGTATGGAGATACACTATATTTCCAAAAGTTTTCTCTCACCTGCTTGACTCACATATGAACTTCAGTCACATCCCGTTCTTAATCCAGAGGGTTTAATATGACGTCGGTCCTTTGCAGCTGTAACAGTTTCAACTCTTCTGGCTCTCAGTCTCCGCTCTAATTCATCCCAAAGGTGTTCTATCGGGTTGAGGTCAGGACTCTGTGCAGGACAGTCAAGTTCATCCACACCAAACTCTCTCATCCAGGTCTTTATGGACGTTGCTTTGTGCACTGGTGCATAGTCATGTCGAAGAGGAAGGGGCCATCTCGACAAAGTTGGGAACATGGAATTGTCCAAAATCTCTTGGTGTTGAAACATTCAGAGTTCCTTTCACTGGAACTAAGGAGCCAACCCCACACCATAATCCCCCCTCCACCAAACTTTACACTTGAAACAATGAAGTCAGACAGGTACCGTTCTCCTGGCAACCGCCAAACCCAGACTCGTCCATCAGATTGTCAGATGGGGAAGCGTGATTCATCACTCCAAAGAACGTGTCTCCACTGGACTGTAGAGCAGTGGAGAGCTTTGCATTGCACTTGGTGATGTTTGACTTGGATGCAGCAGCTCGGCCATGGAAATCCATTCCACGAAGCTCTCTACACACTGTTCTTGAGCTAATCTGAAGGTCACGTGAAGTTTGGAGGTCTGTAGTACTTGACAGTTGACTGTGGAATATTTAGGAGTGAGGAAATTTCCCGACTGGACTTGTTGCATAGGTTCATCCTGTCACAGCACCACGCTGGATTTCACTGAGCTCCTGAGAGCGACTCATTCTTTCACAAATGTTTGTAGAAACAGTCTGCAGGTCCAGGGGTTTGAGTTTATACATCTGTGGCCATGGAAGTGATTCGAACACCTGATTTCCATTATTTGGATGGTGAGTGAATACTTTTGGCAATATAGTGTACATATAGAATGGTGGGAAACCTGTATCGTTGCATCCCTAGTGCAGATCCAGATCAGCCTCGTCTTACGTCTCACCAGTGTAAAAACTGTCCTGTTTATTTTGCTTCATATGCGTTTTCCAGACTTGAATAAATGCACATTTCATCTCAGGAGCTTTTTCTTTTACAAATACTTAAACGATCTAAAAGTCTAAATTACAACCTTTTTAAATAAACCTAAATAAAGGGCCTCATCAGCCCCTCCCTCAGGGCTCCATCATTTCAGACGCCGCTCAGTGTGACGACAACACACAAAAGTGTTAAAGCACAAGTGTTAAAGCACAAGTGTTAAAGCATAAAGTGTTAAAGCACAAGTGTTAAGATAAGACTTTATTGCTCTCACAGAGGAGAAATTCACTCGTGACAGAAGCTCACAGTCAGGGGACAGTATAGTGCAAAAAGTTGTGAAAAATTGTGCAAACACTCAGAACAATAAGTAAATAAAAAATAAAATCACAATAAATATTAACATATTTACAACATCAGGTAGCTCTTATGTACAGGGAGTGAAAGAAATGTAAATATATAATAAAACATATCTCTTATATAATATATATATATGTAAAAGAATACAAATATACAAATATATAAATATATAATCTGAGGACAGTGGAGGCGGTTACTGAGGTGACATGGTTACAGGTTATTGCACAGGTTATTGCACAGGTTATTGCACAGGTTATTGCACAGGTTATTGCACAGGTTATTGCACAGGTTATTGCATGTGTTACACAGTGGAGTTGTACAGTCTGACAGCAGTGGGGATGAAGGACCTGCGGTAGCGTTCCTTCTTACACTGAGGGTGCCTCAGTCGGCCACTGAAGGTGCTGCTCAGTTCCTCTACAGTCCGGTGCAGAGGGTGAGAGGTGTCGGCCATGATGGATGTGAGTTTGGCCAGCACCCTCCTCTCACCCACCTCCTCCACAGACTCCAGAGGACAGCCCAGGACAGAGCTGGCCCTCCTGACTAGTTTGTTCAGTCTTTTCCTGTCCCGCTCTGTGCTGCTCGGGGCCCAGCAGACAACAGCGTAGAGGAGAGCAGAGGCCACCACAGAGTCATAGAAAGTCTTGAGCAGGGGCCTGCACACTCCAAAAGAACTCAGTCTCCTCAGAAGGTGGAGGCGACTTTGGCTCTTCTTGTACAGGGCGTCAGTGTTGTGGGACCAGTTCAGTTTATTGTTGAGGTGAACACCCAGGTACTTAAAACTGTCCACTGTCTCTATGTCCTGTCCCTGGATGTTCACCGGTGAGGGAAGTAGTGTCCTTCTCCCGAAGTCGATCACCAGTCCACAAAGTCCCTGATGACCGATCGGTACTCCAGCTCATTCCCCTCAGACACACAGCCCACAAGGGCCGAGTCGTCAGAAAACTTCTGGAGATGGCAGGTGTCCGTGTTGTAGGTGAAGTCCGAGGTGTAGATAGTGAAGAGGAAGGGTGAAAGGACAGTTCCCTGTGGGGCCCCAGTGCTGCAGACAACCACCTCTGACTCACAGCCGCGCAGCCTCACATACTGCGGCCGGTCAGTAAGGTAGTCGATGGTCCAGGCGGCGAGATGTCCGTTCACTCCGGCGTCCTCCAGCTTCCCCCGCAGCAGTGCCGGCCTGATGGTGTTGAAGGCGCTGGAGAAGTCAAAGAACATGACTCTCACAGCGCTCACGGCAGTCTCCAGGTGGGTGAGCGCCCGCTGCAGCAGGTAGATGACGGCGTCCTCTACTCCGATGTTGGGCTTGTAGGCAAACTGCAGCGGGTCCAGAGTAGAGCTCACCATGGAGCGGAGGTAGCTGAGGATCAGCTTCTCCATGGTCTTCATGTGGTGAGTGGTCAAGGCGACTGGTCTGAAGTGGGCCGGTTCCCTGGCATGTGAGGGGGGCTGGTGCTGGGAACAGTCGGTGTGAAATGAGCTGGAGACGTGGGTGGTGGGGGGCGGGGGGTGGGTGCAGTCGGTCCGGGAAGGGGGGGTGTGTCCAGTGGCCTGGGGGTGTGTGAAGAGGGGGGATCCGAGATAGAGGCAGAGGGGATGGGGGGACAATCAAAACGGTTGAAATAAACGTTTAGTTCATCCGCCCAGCGCTGATCTCCATCAGATGTCCCTCTGGTGTTCTGACCAAATCTTGAGATGTTCTTCAGACCTCTCCACACATCCCGCACGTTGTTCTGGGCCAGCTGCTCCTCCATTTTCTTCCCGTAATCCTTCTTGGCCCGACGAATCCTCCACTGAAGCTCCCGCTGGACCCTCTTCTGCTCCTCTCTGTCCCCTGAGATGAAAGCCCTCTTCTTCTGGTTCAGGAGGTCTTTGAGCTCAGGGGTGACCCAGGGGTGGTTGTTGGAGAAGCACCGTACCCTCCAGGTTGGTGTAGTCCGTGATGCAGTGGGTCAGGCCATTGATGTCATCTCCATAAGAGCTGCTAACATGTTCCAGTCTGTGGTCTGGAAACAGTCCCTCAAACTCTCATTGGCCTCTTCAGTCCACAGCTTCACAGACAGCTTCCGCGCAGGTCCTCTTCGCACCTTTGGTGTGTATTGCGGGAGCAGTTTGACGAGGTTGTGGTCTGAGCGTCCAAGCGGGGGGAGGGGGACGGAGGTGTAAGCGTCTTTGATGTTCGCATACAGGAGGTCCAGAGTCCTATTGTCTCTCGTGGGGCACGTGACGTACTGTGTGTAAGTGGGGAGAATGGCGGACAGGGAGACGTGGTTGAAGTCCCCGCTGATTAAAACCAGGGCTCTGGGATGCCGGGTCTGCATCAGCGCTACGCTGTGGTGGAGTTGTTCACAGGCCGCCGTCGCATCGGCGGAAGGGGGAATATACACACAATACGTGATCACGTGTGAGAATTCCCTCGGCAGGTAATACGGCCGCATGCCCACTGCGAGCAACTCAATGTCCGGGGTACACAGCTGTTGTTTGACGTACACGTTAGCCGGGTGGCACCACCGCTCATTCACAAACACCGCCAGCCCGCCTCCCTTCTTCTTACCGCTCCTAGCGGCAGTTCTGTCCGCCCGCTTCAGTGTAAATCCGTCCTGGTTAATCACAGAGTCCGATATGTGTTCATTCAGCCATGTCTCCGTAAAACACATCACGCTGCAGTCCCGGTACTCCCGCTGATGCCGGGTCAGTGCGGTGAGCTCCTCGGTCTTATTGAAGATGGAGCGGACGTTTCCCATAACCACCGAAGGCAGATACGGTCTCCGTTTTTTCCGTCCACCTCTGCACCCTCTTCTTTTTCTCTGTATTTCCACTGGGACCTCGGGTTTCCCGGCGTGGAGCAAAGCGGGGCCGCGTAGACCGAGGAGCGCATCACGTTCGTACTTGATGCGCTCCGAGCCGTGGCTGAATGGAGTCCCAGACGCAGATCCAAAAAGTGCGAAAAAGACCACAGCGAGCAATAAAACTGTAGTCAGAGTAGGTTTCCCATGTACGAAACTGCACGATGTTTCACCCACTCTAAAGAAAAGACGAAAAAAGTGTCTATGTACAAGTAAATAGACGAAAAGAAAGAAAAAGGGGTTCAGAGCTTCTGTTACACGCAGCTGGCAAAAAATTTTAAAGCACAAAGTGTTAAAGCATAGATTAGGGACTTGAAAGGCCCTGTATGAGTGTAGTGCTGCCCCCTTGTGTTCACATGAGTGTAGTGCTGCCCCCTTGTGTTCACATGAGTGTACTGTTGTGTCTTTAGGCTCTCTGGATGTCTGGTCTCAGAAATGGGCGGAGCTGCTCTGGCCTCAGCTCTGAGCTCCGCCCCCTCCCACCTCAGAGAGTTAGACCTGAGCTACAACCATCCAGGACCCTCAGCAGAGCTCCTGACCGCTCTACGGGACCAGCGCCCCCTGCTGTCTGTCAGGTGAGACCGCCCCCTGCTGTCTGTCAGGTGTGGGTCCTGGTTCAGTGGGTCTCTGGTCCATGGTTAGTCCTGGTCTGGTCTCTGGTCTGGTCTAAACTGGACTGGTGTGTTTCAGGTTGGATCCTTCTGGAGAGCGCTGGATGGTCCCAGGTCCCAGAAAATGTGAGTATTATTTGAATTGGTGCAGCTTCACCTGTAGGACTCACACTTGGCTGGGTCGATCTGTATTTATTCCAAAGAACTTGTGAACACATTTAGGGACTAGACGAGCTGCAGCCTCCACAAAAACCAGACATTTTAAAACTGCACAAGAACTTTTAAACAGGATTTGAAGAGTTGAAAACACTGATGAGGGTTTGAACTGAACTTAAGAGGATTTTGAAGCCGGACATGAGCCAAGACGAGTGTCCTACAACAGAAATGATCCAATTATCTCATTCTCATTTATTTACACTTTAGTTGTGATTGTTGTGTTTGTTTCAGATTACTGTGAGCTCACCTTGGATCTAAACACGGTGCACAGAGAAGTCACAGTGTCTGAGGACAAACGGACTATGGATTTATCTCTGTTCTCACCTCCTCCTCCTCCTCCGGATCATGAGGACAGATTCACAGGCTGGCGTCAGGTCCTGGGCTCCTCCAGCCTCAGGGGGCGCTGTTACTTCGGGGTGGAGTACTGGGGGGATGTTGATGTAGCGGTGAGTTACAGAGGAATCAGAAGAAAAGGAGACGGTGAGGAGTGTGTCTTTGGACACAATGATCAGTCCTGGACTATGAGGATCGAACAAGGACGATACTCTTTTTTACACAAAAACAATGAGACAAAAAGGCCTCACTCTGACTTGTCTGTCTCACCATGTTTAACATATCAGGCTGGACCCTCCCCCAGAGTGGGCGTGTTCCTGGACTCTGAGGCTGGAGTTTTGTCCTTCTTTAAAGTCTCGAATGGAAGACTGTCCCACCTCTACACCTTCAGCGCCTCCTTCACTGATCCTCTGTTTTTGGGGCTTGGACTGAGGGAGTATGGACTGTGGGGGAACAATTCTGTGTCTCTGTCGAAGGTGGAGAGGTCATAGGACTGGAGGACAGCCTGGTTTTTAGTCCTGGTTCAGTCCTGGTTTAGTCCTGTGGACACTTGAGTGTAAAAAACTGTAAAAACAGTGTGTACATGAAACTGGGCAGGATTCGTCTGGATGGAGCTTTAAGTTTGATTCCTTCAGTTGAATTCAAAAAGTGTCCGTTTACATGTTTCTAGAGACTCTTTTTCACCCTTTTCTTTTCATTCATGTTGAAGATGTCACGGGCAGCTGCAGGAGACCCAAAACTCTAGACCCATGTTGGAATCTGTTCTTGTTCTTCCTGAAAATAAATCCGTGTGAAGTTCTGTAACATCCACCCCAACGCGACGTAACACAACAGCGCCATCTAGAGGCTCCTGCCTCCCATTACACAACGATTCACCTGAGAAAAACTGAGGTCCTCTGCATTTGACCCATCCTTCAGTGTCTTTGGGTTAAACCTGCATTTGACCCGTCCTTCAGTGTCTCTGGGTTAAAGGACCTATTTATGCAAAACTGACCCCTGTGAGCTTTAAACCATGTTCTAACACTATTCCTAAAAACAGAGCTGGAGTTGTGTTTGTTTCATTCACATGTTTGAGTCTGTCTACATCTCCAAAGCTCCAAACGCTCTGTTCCACCTTGTGATGTTATTGTTACATTTGGGCACTTTTTTCCCCCCTATATTTTTGTCTTTTTTGTATTTTTTTTTTTTTTTAATATTTAGAAAGTACCTTTTCTGTAATTTTGCGCCTTGAGTTCCGCGCCTAGGAGCCTTTAAATGGAGCACGCCCGTGCTCGCGCCCGCGCAAGCGCCTCCTCCACCGGTGCATCGGAGTGCGCCCGTCTGAGCCCGGCGCTGCCCCCTGCTGGCTTCGCTTTAGCGTTTTGTTAGTTTAGCCTTATTTTTGTTATACCTGGTGAGTCCGGATGTCCTGTTTTCGTTCTTTATGTTTTGTTGGGAAAGTTTGTGGGTTGTTTGTTAGAGGAGGGACAGTCGTGCGCTGGCAGCTCCTCCTGTATAGGGTTGACCCCGTCCAGCGCACCGTCCTGATTTTACGTTGGCCGGCTCACCAGGGACTTTGTCTTTGGTACTTTGTTTTTTGGGCACGGGTTAAGTTTTTTTTTTTTTGAGGAATCAAAACTGAATAACAAAAAATTAAACAATAAAATTATTTAATCCTTAACTTTGTTTTCCTGTGTCCTTTTATAAATATGTAGTCCTGTTCCAGTCCTGGTTTAGTCCTGGTTCAGTCCTGCTTTAGTCCCGGTTTACATGATGTGTAAATGACGAAAAAAGGTCAGAAACCTGTTCAATCAAATATGTGTTTCATCAAATTCACCAAACGAGTGAAATGAGACAAATGCAGACGAGAGCGTGGAAGAGGGACACCTGAACTTCTGCATCAACAAGAGCGCCCCATGAGGGCCGTTCGATGCTGCTTGCAGCTTTAATTCATCTTGGAGATCTGACTTAGCTTGGTGGATCTCTTGCTTGTCTCTACGGAAACAAGCAGAAAGTCGATAAGATTATGATCACTATTTCAGTGTTTAACCCTCCTGTTGTCCTCATATTCTGTATACACCCCGTGTCCTCCCGGTCAAAATGACCCGTCTTCACTAAATCCCCAATATAAGCAGTTTAATTGAATTTTAAACACCAAATTTTATTTTGCTTGAAGAAACATTCACCACAAAATGTGTGAATACTTGAGTATTCCCTTTTCACCTGCATTTCTATAGCTTTAGAAACAAATGTGCAAGAAATGTGCAAAAAGGAAATTTGAATGCATTTTTATTCATCCCAATGAGTCAGATTTTTTTTTTTTTTGCCAGTGAACAATGTAAGAAAATATACAGTCCAAAAAAACAATATAACTAATTAGCACATGTAGGGCAGTGTGCAAATGCACAGCTCTTGCAGATATATTTCTTACACCTACAGCACACAGTATGTGTTTTACAGTCCTTCTTTGGCAGGCAGAACTGACATCTCTTCCTCTTACTTGCTCCAGCTGGGGCAGTGGCTGTGGCAGCTGGATCCTCAGGTTGATCAGGAGTTCCTGCACTCTGTATCGCTTTGACAACTGCTGCAGAGGCTTCTGTGCGGGGGACACGCTTCCTTCTTTCAATGAGTGGAGTTACAAGTGCCTTTCCTAGCTGCTCCAGGAACACCCTCCTCTTGTTCTGCTTACGAGGCATCCAGGTTGGGTTGATCTCTCTCCAAATAATAAAGGCATTGTAGGAGGAAACATCAGTGATGTTGTGGAAGATGACCAGGGGCCAGTGGGCAGTCATCCTTCTGCAGCTGTATGTTCCAATCACCTTATCTAGGTTGTCCACACCTCCTTTGTTACAGTTGTAGTCTAGGATGATGGATGGCTTCCTGTCCTCACGATCGCTAATGCCAGCGTCTGTGTGCAGTGTGCTCAGAAGTACTACATTCTTATTTCTCTTTGGGATGTAGGAAACTAGGGTAGTGGTGGGCGTGAAGGCAAACTTTGATGAGAAGACCTCTCTCTCCTTTGTTGCAAGCAGTGCAGGTGGGAGCTCAGGCTTGTTCTTTCGAACTGTGCCAACCATGGTGATCTTCCTCTTCAGGAGCTGCTGTCCGAGTTCATAAGAGGTGAAGAAATTGTCAGCTTCAGCGTGTTCTTCTTCTGAAGATGATTCATCATGCTCTGGGTTGTATTCCTCCCCATCTTCTTCTGATACATCCTCCACTTCCTCCACTGAATCAGAGTTGTCTTGCTGGACATCTGGAAAAATCAGCTCTAGAGCCTTTTGGACGTTATAACGCGCACTCATGTCTTCAGCACAGAGAGAATTCGAGGTAATGTCATCTGCAGCACCTTTATAACTTCTGGAAATCCACAGGCACTGTCCACGAGAAGGCCACCGGTCTTGTCTTGTTTACATCTGCTACTGATTGATCTGAGACAGAACTAAAACATTCTCACATTCTGTGGTGTGTAAATAACTCTGCTCTGTGACCGTGATTTTAATTGAATTTCACTGTTGGGTCATTTTGACCTGAAGACGACCTTTGTACCTTTTTTTGTACAGCATGCATGATAATGTGAATAAAGGCAACAATTCACTTTTTCTAAAGTTTGGGTCAATCTAGGAAAAGTCATAAAATTTCAAGTTCAAAAATTATCGTTAAGGTGATTTTTTGGGGGGGTTTTAACACAGTGGCGGGTGATTTTGACCAGAGGACAACAGGAGGGTTAAAGTGTAGAGGCTTCATCTTTGCCCAAGAGCACAACAACAGAACACAGAAGCTCGGTCAAAGTGTGTCTGAACTCACAAAAACGTGGCGTATAACACGTGTTTGTGACCTGCAGGAGGCGCACATACTGAGGCCTGCCTGACAGGTAGTCAGTAATCCAGGAGACAATGGAGGAGCTGACACCCATCCTGAGCAGCTTCTCACTCATCAGAAAGAGCTGGACTGTGTTAAAGGCACTGGAGAAATCGAAGAACAATATCCTCACAGAGAGAGAACATTATCCAGGTGAGAGTGAGCCGCTGCAGAAGATCGATTAAAACATGAACATTATCCAGGTGAGAGTGAGCCGCTGCAGAAGATCCATTAAAACATGAACATTATCCAGGTGAGAGTGAGCCGCTGCAGAAGATCCATTAAAACATGAACATTATCCAGGTGAGAGTGAGCCGCTGATCGATTAAAACATGAACATTATCCAGGTGAGAGTGAGCCGCTGATCGATTAAAACATGAACATTATCCAGGTGAGAGTGAGCCGCTGCAGAAGATCCATTAAAACATCATCATCATAATGTGGGACTGATAGGCAAACTGTAGAGGATCCAGGGATGGTGCCACCAGGGGTCTGAGCTGAGCCAGAACAAGTCTCTCAAACATTTTCATGACATGAGACGTCAAAGCCACTGGTCTGAAGTCATTAAGTCCAGATGGAATAGGCTTCTTGGGCACGGGCACAATGCAGCACCGGGATCCTTTCAAGCTTCAGGCTCAGTGTGAAGAGAAAGTGCAGGATCCCAGTGAGCTGAGCTGCACATGTGCCTCCAGTCTCTTCTCGTACACTTCTTGCCCTAGTCTGAGCTGAATCTTCAGCTGCTGTTGCACCCTCTTCACCTCGTCCTTATCACCAGAGTTGAAGGCCCACTTCTTCTTATTAAGTAGATCCTTCAGCTGGCTGGTGATCCAGGGCTTGTTATTAGGGTAACAGCGGACAGTGCGTGTGGGGACGGCTGTATCCTCACAGAAGTTGATGTAATCCGTTATACAGTCCGTCATGCTGTCAATGTTGTCCCCATGCGGCAGGCAGAGCACATTCCAGTCTGTGGTCTCAAAGCAGTCCTGAAGGACATCGCTGGCTTCCTGACTCCACTTCCTTACAGTCCTAGTGGTGACAGACTTCCTCTTTACTGCAGGGACATACTGAGATGTTAACAGGACCAGATTGTGGTCTGATCGTCCCAGTAGGGGCAGGGCAGTGGCACTGTATGCCTTCTTAGAATTGGCATACAGTAAGTCCAGAGTTCTATTGTTCCGAGTTTTACAATCCACATACTGATGAAGTGTGGGTAAAACACTGTCCAGTGAAACATGGTTGAAGTCTCCAGAAATGAAGTCTCCAGAAATCTGCAGCCCAGCGACCACAGTGTGTATCCTGTCACACGCTGCATCTTCATCCGCTGAGGGAGGGATGTAAACTCCGATGAACAGGACAGAAGTAAATTCCCTCGGTAAATAATATGGACGTATTCCCAAGACCATAAATTCAATGTCCGGTGTACAGATCCGTTCCTTCACAGTGATAGGGCCTGAATTACACCACCTTTCGTTCACCAAAGCAGTAATCCCCCCGCCCTTCTTCTTACCGCTAAGGAGAGTGTCTCTGTCCCCACGTACTGTCTTAAAGCCTGGTACAGATGCACTGATGTCCAGGAAGTTTATATGAAGCAGGTCTTCGTGAAGCACATGAACCTGCTGACAGTGAACTCCCTCTGGGTCCGAACAAGAGCACACAGTTTGTCCATCGCATTTCCCAGTGACCTTATGTTCTCCATCAGGACTGACGGAATTGCAGGCTTGAATTTCCTTCTTTGCTGTTTCACTTTTGCTCCAGCACGGCTTCCTCCTCCGTAGTTCCACAGGCTTAGCTCCAAACGGCACTGGAGACTTGGACAGTGACAGAAGGTGCTCTCTGGAATACACAAAACAGGCCGTCTGGACTGCAGGACCAAACAGCCAAGAACAAGGCAAAGCTACGCCAGAAAATGTGTTTAACTGGACGGATAAAGTAAATAAAAATAAAATAAAATCTTAAAGTGCAAACAAGAATAACTTAAACAAGTAGGAGTTATTAGGAATTTTTCAGGAGCTACTGCGACCCTGCCGCCACGCTCAGTCGCTCAGGGTGTGAGTCTCCTCAATGTGTCCTCTCTGTGTCTCCTCTCCTCTATGTCTCCTCTCTCCTGTGTCTCCTCTGTGTCCTCTCACCTCTATGTCTCCTCTCTCCTCACTGTGTCTCCTCTGTGTCTCGTCTCTCTTCTCTGTGTCCTCATTATGTCTCCTCTCTCCTCACTGTGTCTCCTCTCTGTCTCCTCGTCTCCTCTCAGTGTCTCCGACCTCCCACCTTCAAGAAAACCTCAAGACCCGTTGGTTTAGATTTAACTGTTTTTAATGTTTAAGTTGCTTTTATTAATAATATCAACATTTAATCCGTTTGCATAAAAAAGCCACGATCAAAAAACAAGGCAAAGTCTTTTTGAAAAGCGCTGTATAAATCACACGTATCAACTGTATTATGAAAAATCTATTAGTTTTTTTTGCTTTTTGCCATGTTCTCATCAAAAACATGAACAGGTTTTAGACTCATCCATGTCTGAGTAATCTAGAGATCTCTCCCGGGCCGTATTTAAACCCTCCTTACGGTTAGCTGCAGTACGAGTCTGTACGAGGCTCCGCCCACAAGTCTACGTCCCCCAGGCTCCCACAGTACAAGTCTGTACGAGGCTCCGCCCACAAGGCTACGTCCCCCAGGCTCCACACGACAATTCTCCATAAATACACAAAAACATGAGACAAAACTGAACACAACAACTGGACAAACCTGATGTGATGCAGGAGTTTCATTAGTGCGACGCACACTGAGTGTGTTGGGATAGAGCTCTGAAGGGGGAGGGACTTAGCACGAGGAGCAAAGCGAGGAGAGACTCAGAGCGACAAAAACAAACTTATTAAACTTGTTAATATGTTGTTTTTTGTGAATATCACATTTTCAAAACAATAAAAGGAACATGGAGATTGAAATATTCCCCACAGAAGTAAATGCCTCTTTAACGCACTTTAACTTTTTCACCCTGTGTTTATCTCTACAGTCTCGGCCACTTCTTGAATGAGGAGCAGCTCTGTGTCCCCCTCCTCCCCTATCCCCGCCCCCTCCTCCCCTATCCCCTCCCCCTCCTCCCCCCTGTGCTCCTCTGGGTTTGTCAAGTCCTTGTAGCTTTTGCAGGTTTGTCCCCTGATTTGCCGGCCGTGCGGAGGTCCCGCCCCTGCCCCTGTTTCGTCCAATCGGTGCAGAGCCTGGTGGCGGGTGAGGCTCTGGCGCCGGGAGTAGGTGGAGCCACAGTGACAGGTGAAGGGCTTCTCTGTGGAGTGAGCGCTGCGCAGGTGACGACGCAACTTTGTGCCTGAAACGTAGCCTGTAAGACACAACCCGGGGTTTAGAGGCTTTTCACAGATAAACCAATCAGGACTCGGAATAGAGCAAAGACTCTGTCTGCTTCAGTCCTGCTTCAGTCCCGGTTCAGTTCTGGTTTAGTCCTGGTTAGGGGTGTGCAAAAATATTGAAATATCGATATATCGTATTGTTTAGTGTGATGATACAGTATCGATATGGTGGGCTGCTGTATCGATACACTGCTAAAAGTATTTTCTGGTATATTTTACCAAATTATTTTGTTACAGCTACAGTTTTGTTGTTTGTTTAGATGAAGGAAACTCGTTTATGCGACACATTTGACATTTTCACTGTTTTGAGGATTAAAATGTTTGTGTTTCATTTGAACTTTGCACAAGACGTGATTTAACAAAGACTTTTAGTATCACAGTCATGATTTAGCCGTTATTTTTTATTGCACCGTATCAAATCGATGTGAAATATATCGTATTGAATCGTATCGAATCATAAGCTCACTGTATCATATCGTGGCGTATGTATCGAGGTATGTATCGTATCGGCAACTTCTGAATGATCCCCAGCCCTAGTCCTGGTCCTGGTTTAGTCCTGGTTTAGGGCATTTTCACTCCGTTAGTTGGATTATTTGATTCGCACCAGGCAGTAAAATAGTTCTTCTGTAGCTCGTAGACTCCAGTGTGTTCCGCCTTCACACCGGCAAACCAACCAAAACTGGTCTGATTAACGTTTCGATGAATGTTTATCTTCCGGTAAAAATAAGCCCCAATTTTGCGTCACTGTGGAGCGACACGTTGGCACATCGGGACTCGCTCTGATCTTCGTACGTCACATTCTCTGTACTGGCCATTGTTGGGAAAATCTCCAACTGGAAAATGAGCGGCGGCTGCGTCTGAAGAACGATCTGGTATCGCCCTGGAGTCGCCGCAGGTGTAGAGCTCGTCATTTCAGACAGAGGAGACGCGCTGTTTTCATGGATGTGGTCGTGCTGATTATGAGACGACCATTGTTCCAAAACCCCCAAGGTCGGCTCTGTCCATGGCTCTTACGGCAGAATCGGTGACGCTGTTTCCCACTGGCAGTAAATGAGTCTACGTGTAAAATGACGGAATTAAAAAGACTAACCTGTCTGAGTCATTAAAAATTAAAGTATCAATATGCAGCTGTGTGTTCTAGTCGATCCTGTGTATTAGGCTCTTTACCTCATGGTTTGAGGTTCGCTCCATGTCTTCTTCACTCACCACAAACAGGAAATGAAATAATTAGTATCCCATCCCATGATGCATTTGGAATAGTTGGTTTGGACCTACTGTCTCTGGTTTGGACCCGAGTTTGTGTTCTCACCAGAGGGTCCGTGCTGCGTCAAGCGGGCCGAGACCACCTCTTTTTTGAGGTCTCGGTCTCTTGATTTAGTACAAATCCGAGTGCGACTGAAGCTTTAACACCAACGAAAACAAACCGATCTAAGAGCTTCTGGTTCCAATGGAACGTTTGGTGAGCACCAACTGCTGTCGGTGTGAAAGCACCTTTAGTCCTGCTTTAGTCCTGCTTTAGTCCTGCTTTAGTCCTGCTTTAGTCCCGGTCCAGTCCCGGTCCAGTCCCGGTCCAGTCCCGGTCCAGTCTTGGTCCCTGGTCTGTACTCACGTTTGGGGCACAGGGGGCAGTAGTGAGCTTTGGCCCCTGAGTGCAGAGCCTCGTGGGCCCTCAGAGTGTGTGCGTCTCTCAGGACTTTCCCACAGTAGCTGCAGAGGAACGCAGTACCGCTGTGCACCTGCTGGTGGCGCTGCAGCTCCTTCCACTGAGCGAAGCCCCGCCCACAGTCTGTGCACGTGTACGGCCGCTCCCCGCTGTGAGCGCGCACGTGAGCCACAAGGTTTCCTGTTAGACCAGAGACCTGAGTTAGACCGGGTTTAGTCCGGGATTTTTAGTATTATAGGATCAAAATATTCCTGAAAGCAATCCTAGTCCTGCTTGGGTCCTTGTTCAGTCCTGGTCCAGCCCTGGTCCAGCCCTGGTCCAGCCCTGGTCCAGTCCTGGTTCAGCCCTGGTTCAGCTGTGGTCCTGCCCTGGTCCTGCCCTGGTCCTGCCCTGGTCCAGCCCTGGTCCAGCCCTGGTCCAGCCCTGGTCCAGTCCTGGTTCAGCCCTGGTTCAGCCGTGGTCCTGCCCTGGTCCTGCCCTGGTCCAGTCCTGGTCCAGTCCTGGTCCAGTCCTGGTTCAGCCCTGGTTCAGCCGTGGTCCTGCCCTGGTCCTGCCCTGGTCCTGCCCTGGTCCAGTCCTGGTCCAGTCCTGGTTCAGCCCTGGTTCAGCCGTGGTCCTGCCCTGGTCCTGCCCTGGTCCTGCCCTGGTCCAGTCCTGGTCCAGTCCTGGTCCAGTCCTGGTCCAGTCCTGGTCCAGCCCTGGTCCGGCCCTGGTCCAGTCGTGGTCCGGTCCTGGTCCAGCCCTGGTCCAGTACCTCTCTGGCTGAAGCTCTTCCCACAGTGCTGGCAGGTGTGAGGCCTCTCTCCTGTGTGGACCTTCATGTGGTTCTTCAGAGACCCAGGGTTCGACAGGAACTTTCTGCAGACGGAGCACTGGACCTGGAACCAAGACCTGGTTTAGTCCTGGTTTAGTTCTGGCTCAGACCTGGTTTAGTGTAACGGAGTTAAAAATGCACTTATTACTATTTCCTGGTTGTATTTTATGTTTCAGTATAATTTATATGTGAATTTTATCATTTACAGGTTTTATTTTGGAAACCCATGTTTTATTTTGGTAGTTTAACTTCCTGTCTCAGGAGCGCGTTGGAGACTGCAGGGAAGTTGCCTCAGTTGAAAAGAATATCACAAAAATGACAGACTTTTATTATAAATACAAAACACATATGGCAGGCCGTTTTAACATTTCAACTCTGAGCTGGATTTGTATTGCAGATTTGTCTAACTCAGTTTTGCCTAGTCAAAAAGAAAATTTCAGATATCCACGACATTCTTCCCATCTGTAATTTACATTTCAGATTTCCACAACGACGTTCTTCCCAGAGCAAATGTCGTCACCTTTGCCCATCGTTTGTTTGGGTTTTATAATTACATATATTCACAACGTACGTTACAGATTTCTGCAGATCTGTAATTCTGGTTTGGGAAATCTACAACCAGGAGGTTTGCAGCCGAGTGTGAAGCGGCTGGATGAGGATCAGCTCCTCCAAATCCGAGGTCATGGTTCTCGACCAGAAAAAGGTGGTGCCCTCTCCTGGTGGAGAGTCCTTGCCTCAGGTGGAGGAGTTCAAGTATCTCTGGGTCTTGTTCACAGTGAGGGGAGGATGGAGCGTGAGATTGCCAGGTGGATCGGTGCAGCGTCGGCAGTGATGTGGTCGCTGTATCAGACCGTTGTGGTGAAGAGGAGCTGAACCGAAAGGCAAAGCTCTGGATTTACCGTCAGTCTACGTTCCTCCCCTCACCTATGGTCATGAGCTTTGGGTAATGACCGAAAGGACAAGATCGCTGATACAAGCGGCCGAAATGAGTTTCCTCCACAGAGTGGCTGGGCGCTCCCTTAGAGACAGGGTGAGGAGCTCAGTCACATGGGAGGAGCTCGGAGTAGAGCCGCTGCTCCTCCATGTCGAGAGGAGCAGCTGAGGGGAGGGCATCTGTTCCAGATGCCTCCTGGACATCTCCCTCAGGAGGTGTTCCGGGCATGTCCCACCAGGAGGCCCCGGGGAAGACCCAGGACACGCTGGAGGGACTATGTCTCTCTCTGGTCTGGGAACACCTTGGGGTCCCCCCGGAGGAGCTGGAGGAAGTGTCCGGGGTGAAGGAAGTCTGGGAGTCCCTTTAGACTGTTACCCCCGCGACCCAGCCCCGGATATCAAGTTCAAGATTTCTTTAATTCACCTCAGCTGAAGATATCGACAGGCTCCTTTTCAGATGTCTTAAATTAAGTTTTGACTAGGCGAAATGACGTTGTAGATGTCTCTAACTGGAGTTTAAGATAGTCATAATTTAGTTGCAGATATTTCTAATCAGGTTTTAGGTATCTTGTAATGAATTTGTTTAGAGCTGTCTGAAAATGGAGATACCCGTAAACTTCATTGTGCCTCATCTAAATATAATTCCAGAAATCCTGAACTGGAGTTTTGAGCAGGTGAAATGACGTCGCAGAAGTCTGTATGAAAATGATTCCACTTATCGGCTGCTGTCGGAGCAGCGGATTTTACCCACCCGCTTAACGCTTCTAATTGAATGTATTTTAATTCAATGAAAATCTAAATAATGAATGTGTTTAATGATTCTAACAAGAAACAAAAACGATTGTGGCGGCACGGGAAGAGACATAATTAAGGATATGTACAATAATTTAAACTACTGAACTACTGAATAACAAATAACTGCAGTCGTCATTTATGATGTGACGAGTTCAATGCGTTTTCAATGACTTAATTCCAGATGTGTGAAATTCCGTTTTGTCTAGTCAAAATTACGTTACAGATTTCACAAATGACAATTCCCACTATCCAAAATGAAATTACGCCTAGTTGGAAAGACGGAAATTCCTGATAGTCAAACTTGGCCTTTAAATGTTAAAACGGCTTGCCATAGAAAACATGTCGATAAGACGTTTTCACATTAATGGACGTGTTTGTGGTGCGCTCATTTTGACTTTTGTACATTTTATTTTCACTGTAAAATCTTGGCGTTGGTTTCATGTTGTAACATTGTTCTGAACGCCACAAAAATGAGCGGCGATCTCACGGTGCCGTTTTGATTCTCACAGGAGCCAGTGCCTGAAATGTGTGAAGACAAATGAACAGAGTATTTAAATGTCTGTCACAGGTATGTTTTATTTTATTTTATTTATGTAAAACTCTGTCAATTCTGCATTTGTCTCTCCAAATAATGACTCCACTGCAGACAATGTAAATTTAAAATAGTTTTAATGTTAATAGATCATTTATATAATTGAGAGTCACATGTAATATGGTAATAATGTAATATGGTAATAACACGGCCAGTATGTGGTTATAAGCTCCCCCTCTCAGCAGTAGCAGGTTGGAGGCTGCAGGGGGCGCCGTGTGCCTGATACGTGTGAAGACATTTTAATAGAGTATTTCTACGTCTGCCACAGGAGTAAAGCCGACTGACTCCACACTGTGTCCTGGTCCAGTCCTGGTCTAGTCCTGGCTCAGTCCCGGCTCAATCCCGGTCCAGTCCCGGTCCAGTCCTGGCCCAGTCCTGGTCTAGTCCTGGTCCAGTACCTTGGTCCCTGGTGGCGTGGTGCGTTTGGGGCAGTGGTTGAGTCGGTGCGCCCGTAGTGACGGTCGGCGGGTGAAGCCCCGCCCACAGTGCGGGCACAGGTGCGGCGTGAGCCCCGAGTGCAGCACCAGGTGGTCTTTTAGGTCCCGCCTCAGACCGTAGGCCTTTGGACAGAGTGGGCAGGGGAAGGGCCGCTCCCCCTGGTGGAGCAACTGCACAACAACATCAGGTGAAGAATATGTGCTGCTGATGTAATCCACATTCTGCTAACCAGAGGCACAGCACTGTCTGAAGCTCAAGCTAGACTTTAACCTTTTAACCCAGTCTGACCAAAGACCCGAATGACCTGGACTCCAACAGGTGATCTGATGTGTGCTGTTCAACAAGTCCCTCTGAAGAACATGACAGCTACAACCTAGCATTAGCATTAACACTAGCATTAGCATTAACACTAGCATTAGCATTAACACTAGCATTAACACTAGCATTAGCATTAGCATTAACACTAGCATTAGCATTAGCACTAGCATTAACACTAACATTAGCATTAGCCAACAGTTTTTCAGTGAGTCGCTCTCACCTGAAAAATCAAAAATGAAAATCAAACTAACAGGACCGTAAACAGGACCATGAACGCTCTAGTTCTGATTCAGTCCTGGTCTAGTCCTGGTCTAGTTCTGATTCAGTCCTGGTCTAGTCCTGGTCTAGTTCTGATTCAGTCCTGGTCTAGTCCTGCTTTAGTCTTGGTCCGGTCTTGGTCCGGTCCTGGTCCGGTCCTGGTCTGGTCCTGGTCTGGTCCTGGTCTGGTACCTGGTGGGCCCTGTAGCTCTCTTTGGAGGAGTAGTTTCTTTCACACTTGTCACAGGTGAAGGGTTTTTGGTCACTGTGGGTCACTTCGTGTTTTTTTAAGTGGCTCTTTTGGTAAAAGCTCCTGCCGCATATTAAACAGGTGTGCCGCCGCTCCCGTCCACCTGCCGTCTCCATGGTAACGACCACACCTGTCGTCTCCGCAGCAACGACCACACCTGTCGTCTCTTTCACCTGAGCAGGAGGAGGTTTGAGGTTAGATCAACTTTTCCCCCAAACACTAATATAACCGTAATATTCCTGTTATTCCCCACACCCCACTGCCCTGTACTTAGTGTACAGGTGTACACCTGTACTTAGTGTACAGGTGTACACCTGTACACCTGTACTGAGATGTCTGATGTTTCTCCTGGGATCTGGGATACCAGGAAAAAAAAAAACATCAGACATCTCAGTCCAGAAAAGTGTGCATGCATAATATATATATATATATATATATATATATATATATATATATATATATATATATATATATATATATATATATATATATATATATATATATATATATATATATATATATATATATATTACACATATGTGTGTGTGGGCGTGTCCCGGTGGACCTGATAACGGGGGCAGATTGTGAGAATAGGACATTAAAGATTCTCAAACATGAATCAGTCCAAACAGAAACAGGGTAAATGAGGAGGAAACGACTAGAAGGAAAAGGAAACAAAGCTCTAAAGTGGATTTTGCAGCTCTGCCGTTTCTTTAATGCACACGTATGTGCGGAAAACAGGAAGTTTGTGGGACTTACCTGTGCTTCACCTGTGCTCTCTGTGGCCACGCCCTCTCTCCTCTCCTCCTTCCCTCTCTCCTCTCCTCTCTCCTCCTGTCCCCTCTCCTCCTTCCCTCTCTCCTCTCCTCTCTCCTCCTCTCTCCTCTCCTCCTTCCCTCTCTCCTCTCCTCTCTCCTCCTCTCCTCTCTCCTCCTTCCCTCTCTCCTCTCCTCTCTCCTCCTCTCCTCTCTCCTCCTTCCCTCTCTCCTCTCCTCTCTCCTCCTCTCCTCTCCTCCTCTCTTCTCTTTTCTGTGCTTGTGTCTTTATCAGAGCTGGTTTATGGAGCGGAGGTGTCACTCTGGAGGTCCGGCGATGGACCAGACGAGGCTTCAGGGCCAGACGTGAGCTGCAGCGGACTGTAGGGGGCGCCATCTCCTGCTTCACTGCTCCTGCTTCCTCCATTTTGAGTCGTTTCACTGTGTCGTTTTCTGAGTGGGCCTTTTCGGACTCCTCTGGCTTTTGTTTGGCCCACGCGGTTTTGGTTTGTCGTGTTTTATTCTTTCTACTTGTATGGTCTTTCCTGTCGTCCATTTTGGATCCATCCCTCTCAGTTTCCTTTAATAGCATGCATTTTTCTGCCGTTTTGAGGACCTCGTCGTTCACTGTTGCTGTGTTGTTTTCTGTTGGAGGTTTCTCACGCGCCTTTTGAGAGTTTCCATCTGCGTCAGGGTCTGAATCACAACAAGTTCAAATCGACAAAACATTTACAGATAATTTTATAATTTTAAAGGAACGGTCTGTAAGAGTTTCATTTTAAATTTAAGAGCCCTGACCTGTCTCTGTCCCCAGATACGAGGTAAACACCCTTCAAATCTAATATAACTTTTACTGAGAACTATTCTAACACTGATTTACTGATTTATTCTTAAACTCTGGACCTGATGGACATTTGTTTCTGTTCTAATTTGGTGTTTTGGTTCTTTATCCAATCAGAACGCAGAATGAGCGTCACATGACTCTCTCATGTGGGTTGCTGGTTCAAAGCTGAAATCCAGTGTGTTTAAACCTAAAATGTCTCTGATCTGAACGGTCACTCCCTAAACCCCAGAGTCAGTGCTAGTGCAGCCTCTGCAGCTCAGGGAGGGAATTCTGGAGGTTCTGAGCTTCACATGAGCCTGTCCAGAAACTGAGACTGAGACAAACGCAGGACGTGTCTCTGTGTGCGGGACGTGTCTCTGTGTGCGGGACACGTCTCTGTCTGCGGGACACGTGTCTCTGTCTGCGGGACACGTCTCTGTCTGCGGGACATATGTCTCTGTCTGCGGGACACGTCTCTGTCTGCGGGACACGTCTCTGTCTGCAGGACACGTCTCTGTCTGCGGGACACGTCTCTGTCTGCGGGACACGTCTCTGTCTGCGGGACATATGTCTCTGTCTGCGTGACATATGTCTCTGTCTGCGGGACACGTCTCTGTCTGCAGGACACGTCTCTGTCTGCGGGACACGTCTCTGTCTGCGGGACACGTCTCTGTCTGCAGGACACGTCTCTGTCTGCGGGACATATGTCTCTGTCTGCGTGACATATGTCTCTGTCTGCGGGACACGTCTCTGTCTGCGGGACACGTCTCTGTCTGCAGGACACGTCTCTGTCTGCGGGACACGTCTCTGTCTGCGGGACACGTCTCTGTCTGCAGGACACGTCTCTGTCTGCGGGACATATGTCTCTGTCTGCGGGACATATGTCTCTGTCTGCGGGACACGTCTCTGTCTGCGGGACATATGTCTCTGTCTGCGGGACACGTCTCTGTCTGCGGGACACGTCTCTGTCTGCGGGACATATGTCTCTGTCTGCGTGACATATGTCTCTGTCTGCGGGACACGTCTCTGTCTGCGGGACACGTCTCTGTCTGCAGGACACGTCTCTGTCTGCGGGACATATGTCTCTGTCTGCGTGACATATGTCTCTGTCTGCGGGACACGTCTCTGTCTGCGGGACACGTCTCTGTCTGCGGGACATATGTCTCTGTCTGCGGGACACGTCTCTGTCTGCGGGACATATGTCTCTGTCTGCGGGACACGTCTCTGTCTGCGGGACACGTCTCTGTCTGCGGGACACGTCTCTGTCTGCGGGACACGTCTCTGTCTGCGGGACATATGTCTCTGTCTGCGGGACACGTCTCTGTCTGCGGGACATATGTCTCTGTCTGCGGGACACGTCTCTGTCTGCGGGACACGTCTCTGTCTGCGGGACACGTCTCTGTCTGCAGGACACGTCTCTGTCTGCGGGACACGTCTCTGTCAAAGGTGTGTGACCTCAGCATAACAGCGCCGCCTACAGACAGTTCCTTTAATACAAAAATGAGAAGTTGCACAATGTCAAAGAAAAATGCTTCAGTCATAGTTTGGTCTCAGTTAGCCCTGATTTAGTCCTGCTTCAGTCCTGCTTCAGTCCCGGTTCAGGCCCGGTTCATGTCCTGGTTCAAGTCCGGTTCATGTCCTGGTTCAAGTCCTGGTTCAAGTCCTGCTTCAGTCCTGTTTCAGCCCTGTTTCAGTCCCGGTTCAGGCCCGGTTCATGTCCTGGATCAGTCCTGGTTCAGTCCTGGTTCAGTCCTGGTTCAAGTCCTGCTTCAGTCCTGTTTCAGCCCTGTTTCAGTCCCGGTTCAGGCCCGGTTCATGTCCTGGATCAGTCCTGGTTCAGTCCTGGTTCAAGTCCTGCTTCAGTCCTGTTTCAGCCCTGTTTCAGTCCTGGTTTTACCCGGGTCTGTGTCGGGTCGTAGCAGTAGTTCAGTCCCAGGTGGGATGGTCCGTGTGGTTCGGACTCGTTGGTCCTGGGTTTGGACTGAGAGGTTCTGCTGAGAGCGGCTCTGAGCCTGACAGGCAAATCTGAGGGCAGAACATGAGAAGAAACGGGGACATGTTCAAAATGGAAGATATTCTGTAGTTTTCCCTCTTTTACACACACAGTTGTACTTTGTTAGTTAGAGTTAAGTCTGAATAATCTTTTATTGTTCTGCTTTTGATGCCACTGCCCCAAAACTTCTACACTGATGTGTTCATAGCCTGGCACGTCCAGACTGATCTGTGTTTTATACACCGATAACAGTCTGGCCCCCACTCGAGCCAGCGCCAAACACGATCGTCCAATCAGATTTATTTATTTCAGTGATGCATGTGTAACCCAGGTTAGCAGTACTCATCAAAGTAAAAGCATGATAATAAAAACAGCAATAAAAAAACTGAATAAAAAGTCAATAAATAAATAAATACATGTGGTTAAATATTCATTAAAAACATCTGCAATAGTTTATTTAATTAAAAAATATGTTAAAAGCGAACAAGTATGCAAATTCATTGGTTAAATACGTTTTAAAATGTCTTTAGACTCTTATTTTGAAGGGCATGTTGTTGCGTGACCCATGTGACCAGCAACAACCCAACCTGCCGGATTGTTCTAGGCTCTTCCCTGCTCACCACAGAAGCATCGTGAGCTTCATTCGGATCCTCCCAGATGAAGCTCATGATGCTCACGGTTACAGGAGCCAATTTGGGGCCAGGTTCTATATTATGAACAGGATTTTTTAACGGACGAAAAAGCGAAATAAACTCACCGCAGGAACAGAGGCGCCGGCATCGAAGCGTTTTGACTGGCGGCTGTCTCCTGCAGAAGAACCAATCAGAGAACAGTCTGGGGTCATTCATAAACGGCTCTTTGCATAAAACACCTCCACAGATCCTCCATCATCTGAACCAAAGGGTTTAAAGTGCTGAAGTCCAGTTTGTGTCTCTTCAAAAGGACAGAGACTGTTCACATACAGTGCATCCGGAAAGTATTCACAGCGCTTCATTTTTCCACATTTTGTCATGTTACAGCAGGGGTGTCAAACTCATTTTAGCTCAGGGGCCACATGGAGGAAAATCTATTCCCAAGTGGGTCGGACCGGTAAAATCATGGTAAATAACTTATAAACAACAGCTTTAGATTGTTTTCTTTGTTTTAATACGGTCCAAATTAGTACGACACATTTTCATCACTATTAATCATAAAACACTTAAATTTATTTGAAAATTCTGAGGAAAAGTAACACACAAACACACAATGCCTCAGTGATTCACAGAAGTACATCACAGAACTATATCAGGGTGTCTCATGCAGCACTTTACGTGTGGTTACACTGTCTGTTTGGCTCCTGATACCTGGAATCTTTTAGCTTTAACCAGCGCAACAATATCAGGCGTCATATCCTGAGTGATGGCCAACTTCAGGATGTGACTGAAGTGTTTGTGCGTGAGCCTTGAGCGCAGCTTTGTTTTATTTATGCTCATTACAGAGAAAAGTTGCTCACAAAGATACGTTTATTAAAACAACAACCCCACAATCCCTGTGTTACAGCCTCATTCCAAATTGTATTAAATTCATCTCTTACCTCAAAATTCTACACACAATACCCCATTATGACAATGTGAAAAAAGTTTTTTTTGACAGTTTTTGAATTTATTAAAAATAGAAAACTAAGAAATCACATTTACATAAGTATTCACAGCCTTTGCCATGAAGCTCAAAATTGAGCTCAGGTGCATCCTTTTTCCACTGATCCTCCTTGAGATGTTTCTACAGCTTCATTGGAGTCCACCTGCGGTAAATTCAGTTGTTGGACATGATTTGGAAAGGCACACACCCGTCTATATAAGGTCCCACAGTTGACCGCATGTCAGAGCACAAACACCAAGCATGAAGGCAAAGGAATTGTCTGTAGACCTGTAGACAGGATTGTCTTGAGGCACAAATCTGGGAAGGATACAGAAACATTTCTGCTGCTTTGAAGGTCCCAATGAGCACAGTGGCCTCCATTATTCGTAAATGGAAGACGTTTGGAACCACCAGGACTGTTCCTAGAGCTGGCCGGCCGTCTAAACTGAGCGATCGGGGGGAAGGGCCTTAGTCAGGGAGGTGACCAAGAACCCGATGGTCACTCTGTCAGAGCTCCAGCGTTCCTCTGTGGAGAGAGGAGAGCCTTCCAGAAGGACAACCATCTCTGCAGCAATCCACCAATCAGGCCTGTATGGTAGAGTGGCCAGACAAAGCCACTCCTTAGTAAAAGGAACATGGCAGCCCGTCTGGAATTTGCCAAAAGGCACCTGAATGACTCTCAGACCATGAGAAACAAAATTCTCTGGTCTGATGAGACAAAGATTGAACTCTTTGGTGTGAATGCCAGGCGTCATGTTTGGAGGAAACCAGGCACCGCTCATCACCAGGCCAATACCATCCCTACAGTGAAGCATGGGGGTGGCAGCATCATGCTATGGGCATGTTTTTCAGCAGCAGGAACTGGCAGACTAGTCAGGATAGAAGGAAAAATGAATGCAGCAATATACAGAGATATCCTGGATGAAAACCTGCTCCAGAGCGCTGTTGACCTCAGACTGGGGCGAAGGTTCATTTTTCAGCAGGGCAACGACCCGAAGCACACAGCCAAGATCTCAAAGGATTGGCTTCAGAACCACTCTGTGAATGTCCTGGAGTGGCCCAGCCAGAGTCCAGACTTGAATCCGATTGAACATCTCTGGAGAGACCTGAAAATGGCTGTGCACAGACGTCTCCCATCCAGCCTGATGGAGCTTGAGAATTACTGCAAAGAAGAATGGGCAAAACTGCCTAAAGATCGGTGTGCTGAGCTTGTGGCGTCATATTCAAAAAGACTTGAGGCTGTAACTGCTGCCAAAGGTGGATCCACAAAGTATTAAGCAAAGGCTGTGAATACTTATGTAAATGTGATTTATTAGTTTTCTATTTTTAATCAATTCAAAAAATGTAAAAAAAAACAACAACTTTTTTCACATTGTCATAATGGGGTATTGTGTGTAGAATTTTGAGGTAAGAGATGAATTTAATACAATTTGGAATGAGGCTGTAACATGACAAAATGTGGGAAAAGGAAGCGCTGTGAATACTTTCCGGATGTACTGTACATGGACACAGCTAACCTGAGCTGCCGCGTTCCAAACAGGAAGTGTTCATGGGCACGCTTCCGGCTCCATCGACTCTCACTCCAACTGACTTTACATTGAAAAACTGTGGGTCCCTCTCTCTGTACCTCTGAGCCTCGTCATTTTGGTCTTAAAATGTTCATATTAACCCGCTCTACATGATCCTGGGATTTTAATTTTGCTATTTTGCCGTAAATAAATTCCTATTCCTAATACGGAACTCTGCTCCCTCAGTTCACTTCTTTATACCGTCTATGGATAAATGTGTGTGTATAAAGACAGATTTAACTTGTGAATCAGGACTTTAATCTGACTTTTTACAGAGAAATACCAAAAAATACCAAATCTTCAGCTCACCGCTCCTTTCTGCTGCTGCTTCCATAGAAATTAAACGATTAGTCGACTAATGCACATTTTGGTCGATAGAGGGTTTGCACCACCACGTGACCCCATAGCAACGGTAACTACGCCGCCATGACACCGGGCAGGCGATTGACTTCAGTTCAGTAGCATCAGAGAAACATGGGCAGGTTTTGTTGTGTGTTTGGCTGGTCGAGCCGTTCTGAAAGGGATAAAACGATTTGTTTCTTCACTGTTCCTCTGGAAATGACTCATCAGGAGCTCAAACAAGGGAATTATTGAAAAAAAGACGGGAATTATGGTTTGCAAACGTAAACCGCAAAGAGATTTCGAATGGTGCCATCATGACACCTGAAGTTTGCTCACGTCACTTTCATCGAGGTATTTGCTCTTCAGATTGTTTCATAGTTTATTTAATGAAAGATCGTTTTTTCGAGCGGATCTTTCTGACGTTCGCGAGTATCTTTTCATGGCCGATTCTTTCGTAGTTTGGCTCTTCGACTCGTGCCCCATATTGATCGTAGGACCCAGTCTGGGTTCATTGGATCATAAACTGGTGCGGGTTTTCCTGGATAAATGAATGAAATTTTAGTTCAGTAAGTTTTCTTCTTTCATTAAATAAACTATGAAACAATCTGAAGAGCAAATACCTCGATGAAAGTGACGTGAGCAAACTTCAGGTGTCATGACGGCACCATTCGAAATCTCTTCGCGGTTTATGTTTGTAAGCCATAATTCCCGTCTTTTTTTCGATAATTCTCTTGTTTAAGCTCCTGATGAGTCATTTCCAGAGGAACAGTGAAGAAACAAATCATTTTATCCCTTTCAGAACGGCTCGACCAGCCAAACACACAACAAAACCTGCCCATGTTTCTCTGATGCCACTGAACTGAAGTCAATCGCCTGCCCGGTGTCATGGCGGCGTAGTTACCGTTGCTATGGGGGTCACATGGTGGCGCTAACCCTCTATTAAAACTCCACCATCGTTCAAGCGACTCAAGGACTAAAGGCCCACAGCCCTGGTCCAGTCCCACAATATTAAACCTGATTTAACCAAAGTTTTTCAGTCTCACCGTGTCATTGGCCATGTCCTGTGGTAAGTCCCGCCCCTTTGGCAGCTCAGAGCCCGCCTCCAGAGGAAGCCCCACCCACCACAGCCCAAGAGTGCCCCCACAGGCCAGAGAGGGTCCTACAGCCAGGCCGGGGGACAGGAGGGACATGAGGGAGGACACGGAACACTTCTCCATTCTGAGGACAAGAGACAAAATGCACCATTCAACACTGTGCACTGCAGAGAGATAATGTCCTGGTGTGTCAGATGCCCTCCCTGTGTGTCAGATGCCCTCCCTGTGTCTCCATGTGGTCTTATTCTGTGTAAAAGCTGCTCATCCTGGAGTTTAGACTTCTACAAACATAAAATGCACTGATATGACAAATCTTTGGCTCTGCTCCTCTGGCTCTGCTCCTCTGGCTCTGCTCCTCTGGATTCTTGGAGTAGTTCAAAGTTCAGATTTCAGTCTTTGCTCTCGCTCCTGGGCGGATTTACACTGTAAAATTCAAATAAAATCAACATTTGTCAGAAATACTGAAATGACAGATCTTTCATTCTGATTCTGATTCTGATTCTGAGAAGGCGTCAAACGTTTTGTCGGATCTTTTTAAATATTAAACATAAACCAGGAGAAAACATGACTTAAAACTTTATTCACCAGTGAAACACTAAAACAGCTAACATCATTATACTTAACATATTACGAAAACAAAATTGCCTAGGTTTTCGAGTTTTTAAATTTTTAGAAAGTTCATAATTTTACAACAAACCAAAGCAATTCCACAGCTGTCTGTTACCTAGCAACCAAAATGTAAACAAGGGACAAAACGTGTCTAAATTACGCAGTAGTTCTGATTTGACTAGTAAAAATAAATGACAACACATTTATTTAGTTGAATTAAAGTTTAAACTGTCAGAAAAATTACTTCCTTGTGCGTAAATTAGAATACTTTTGATCTAACTGTAAAATCCAGATATTCCTGCATTTGATTAGTTAAATAAAGCAAACACACGGACATTAGACAGATTTATAATAGAAAAGATGAATAATGTGTATATGACTTTGACTCAAGAAAATCAAAAGTGTGAATTCTTTATTAAACAAACAGAGCTGATAAAACTCGAGCTGCGGGAGGAACGCGGGGAAAGCTCATGTGCGGCCAACAGCAGCGGCTAACTGCGGCTAACCCGATAAACCCGAACAAAACAGAGCCTTAAACAGACGACAAATGTGACGGAAACGTGTTTTTAAATGTACGTACGTGCCCTGGCGCCGCGGTGCGGGGTTTTACGGTTCAATCCGCAGAAAAATGAGCGCTTTTGTTTCGTTTCGGTTTCGTCAAACTCCGGGAAAACTGCTGTCCGCAACACGCACTGCGCATGCGCCAGAGGCTCTCCCTCTGAAAAGCAACAGCGCCATTGAGTGGACAAGAGCAGGACTGCACCAGGACTGAACCAGGACTAAACCAGGACTGCACCAGGACTGCACCAGGACTGAACCAGGACTAAACCAGGACTGCACCAGGACTGCACCAGGACTGAACCAGGACTAAACCAGGACTAAACCAGGACTGCACCAGGACTGCACCAGGACTAAACCAGGACTGCACCAGGACTGCACCAGGACTGAACCAGGACTAAACCAGGACTGCACCAGGACTGCACCAGGACTGAACCAGGACTAAACCAGGACTGCACCAGGACTGCACCAGGACTGCACCAGGACTAAACCAGGACTAAACCAGGTCTAAACCAGGTCTAAACCAGGACTAAACCAGGTCTAAACCAGGTCTAAACCAGGACTAAACCAGGACTAAACCAGGACTAAACCAGGTCTAAACCAGGACTGAACCAGGACTAAACCAGGACTGAACCAGGACTAAACCAGGACTGAACCAGGACTAAACCAGGACTAAACCAGGACTAAACCAGGATAAGATAAGATAATCCTTTATTTGTCCCACAATGGGGAAATTGCAGACTGAACCAGGTTTAAACCAGGACTGTGAGGCTGACGGCCACTGGCACAATCGCACCGACAGCCTGAGGAGCAGGACAAAGAGGAGAGAGAGAAGACAGAGAGAGAGAGAAGAGAGAGGGAGAGAGAGAAGAGAGAGGGAGAGAGAGAGAGAGAGAGAGAGAAAGAGAGGAGGGGGAGAGAGAGGAGGGAATGAGAGGGAGAGAGAAGAGGGAGAGGAAAAGAGGGGGAGAGACTAAAAGAAAAGGAGAGGGGGGGAAAGAGGGGGCTCGCCCTGATGAGAGAGCAGAGAGAGAGAGAGAGGAGGAAAGGAGGGTGGGTGAGGGTGGAGAGAGAAAGAGGAAAAGAGAGGGAGGGGAGAGAGACTAAAAGAAAGGAGGGAGAGCAAGAGAGAAGAGGGGGATAGAGGGATGGAGCGAGAGAGAGAGAGCTTTAAGAAAACAGCAGGTGGAATATTTTAACAAAGATGGCGGCGCTTTACTCTTACACTTCGGAACATTTGACAGCGCAGGTCTCAGCACATGCAGAGCGCTCCGTCCCACCTGGTGATGTCACGGGGTGGTGCAGATGCTGCTCCTCTGTGTTTTTAAAGTCCACACCACCATTTCAGCCGGACAAGCTCCAAAGCAAAGTGTCCCATATACTCTACTCTAATCTGTGTTTTCCCACCACAAACGCTCTGTTCCACCTTGTGATGTCGTGTGGTGATACAGGAAGTGCTCCACTGTGTTTTTAAACTCCACACACCTTCACTAGAATCATTTGGATCATTTCAGTCCTGGAATTGCCGATATGTGTTAAACATGTGACTGAAACAAAGTGAACTCCAGGTGTGTGCGATCTGCTCTGGGCCTTTAAAGGGCTCAGATCTTTAGTGTTTCTCATTCTCCAGTGTTTTTTGAAAAGTTATTTTCTATGAAGAGAAGAAACAAATGTGGCATGAGTTCACAGAGTCTTTGACGACTGTGTTCCAGTACACAGTGTCACAGAGTCAAGGTCAAATATCAAAAGAGTTCAGATGATGCAGATAAAAAGACTGAAGGGCTGTTCTCGTGTTTTCAGTTTGAACAAAAACTAAATACAACAG
Organism: Taenioides sp. WSHXM2023; assembly: GCA_029959045.1. Lineage (NCBI taxonomy): Eukaryota > Metazoa > Chordata > Actinopteri > Gobiiformes > Gobiidae > Taenioides > Taenioides sp. WSHXM2023. The sequence goes on from CM057091.1 coordinate 1,242,016, forward strand.
AATACAAAAGTGATTTAAAGACGGCATATTGAGCTGCTTTGTAGTTCGAATCCACGACACCCGTGGATCTTTCTGTTATTACTTACACATTTGAAATCACAATATTCATGGAAAAACACTTGATTAAACGAACCGTCCGCAGACTCGCACTTTAGAACGCCGCGGTGCCCAGTGGGAGCTGACGACGCCGTGAACATCATCACCAACAGAGTCGGGGATTTGTTGGGGCCGGTGTGTAAATGGCTCATACGCACACGCCACAGAAGAGCGCCCTCTGCAGGCAGACGCCCGGGCATCTGCACGTTCAGTGGAAGTAAGAAATTCCAGGACTGAAATGATCCAAATGATTCTAGTGAAGGTGTGTGGAGTTTAAAAACACAGTGGAGCACTTCCTGTTTCACCACATGATGACATCACAAGGTGGAACAGAGTGTTTTCAGTTTGAGAGAAGAACTCGTGTTAAATCTGCAGGTTTGTGTTAAACATGTGAATGAAACAAAACACAACTCCAGGTGTTTGTGACGAGACATTAGGACAGAGCAGAGGATTGTGGGACATTTATTTCAGGACCAGAGTCAAGTTCCTCCTGTTCCTCCAGGGAGAACCCAGGACACACTGAGGGACTGACTCTGGGACTAGGGCTGAACGATCTATCGTTTTAGACCGAAAATCGCGATCTCAGACAACACGATTTTGGGATCGTTAAAGCCACGGTTTTTTGCAGCGCTCCTGACTGACCCAGGTTTTGTTTGGTCAACTATTTCACACATGTACGTCGCCTCCCTGCCGCGCTGCTGAGCTCACCAATCAGAAGCGGCAGCACAGGTCACGTGTTCAACTCCAGCTCACCAATCAGAAGCGGCAGCACAGGTCACGTGTTCAACTCCAGCTCACCAATCAGAAGCGGCAGCACAGGTCACGTGTTCAACTCCAGCTCACCAATCAGAAGCGGCAGCACAGGTCACGTGTTCAACTCCAGCTCACCAATCAGAAGCGGCAGCACAGGTCACGTGTTCTCGACTCCAATCAGTGTAGCTGGTCATCAGTTTCAGAAATGACTTTAGCGGGACCAGAATTGGAGTCTGGGGTTTTGAACCCAAAGAAAAACAGCACGTCGGTCATTTTTCTGTATTTCGGGTTTGAGGCAGACGAACATCAGAAACAGGTGCTGTGCAAAACACGTCGTGCTAAAGTTGCCACATCCAGTGGAAACACGACCAGTTTATACGCCATACGCGCATTTGCATGACGAGTGCACGGCGAGAAAGTCCAGTGAAACGTCTAGTGCAGGAGTCGGCAACCTTAAATACTCAAAGAGCCATTTGGAGCGTCTCCCACAGAAAAGAAAACACCCGGAGCCACAAAACCCTTTTGACTCTAAACCAGCGCTAACCAGAGGAACTACAGGCAAAACTACAACTCCCAGAAAACAGACTACAACAAGCACCATCCTCCACTACAGCTCATAAGCGCGAGTCTTAAGAGAATTATTTACACCTTTCAGTCTTTTCATCACAACAGCAGCAACATAAATAAAGTGCATGAGTGAAATAAAGAACTGCGCTGCACACGTACGACCTGCACACGTATAATCTCTGAAAAGTTTAACATGAACATCTCCAACGCGATAGAAGCACAGAACAGACTCTCCATAGGCAGAACATCCCTCAGTCACAGAAAGAACACGCATATTCCACTGAGTCCTGCCCTTTAGTCTGACAGAAGCTGACGGACTTCAGTTGTAAAAACTGCTGTTGCTCAAGCTCAGTGTACCCTGTGTACAGCATGTTTCTTTTTAATAAATAGGACATTTGAAATAAATTCTTGACTTTAGTTTTCATTCTTGCATTACAGTTATGGAATTTAGTGTTTGAATGGTGTGATGTAAGTTTCTGTGATGCTTGCGAATCTTCATGTGCATCGTTCAGCCCTATCTGGGACTGTCTCTGGGACTGTCTCTGGACTGGCCTGGGGACACTCGCCATCCCCTGGAGGAGTTGGAGGAAGTGTCTGGGGAGAGGGAGGTCTGGGAGTCTGTGCTCAGGGTTTTGTTAAAGCTGCACTGTGTAACATTTCTAGAGGAGGGTCCGCCACCTGTTGTCTCCATAGAAACGTTAATGCTTTGTCTAGAATGTTCCACGGTAAAGATTACACTTATCCATCACGAGGGAGACGAGCAGGTCACAGCACTACGCTACATTACAGGTCAGATCTGTGGAGAGGCGCCCCTGTTCACTGTATTTTTGAGCTACAGAAACACCTGTAATGAATAAATGCCAGATGGATATGTTTAAAGTCATAACATGGAACATTCCAGGCAAAGGTAAACATCTCCAGGGAGACAAGCAGGTAGCGGACCCTCCTCCAGAAAAGTTGCACAGTGCAGCTTTAACACAATTCAAGATTTGACTAAAAGTCTGTCCAAGTTTTCTTTAAATTTACAGAATTGGTGAAGTTTATAAAGTTATTTCCAGATGTGACATGATGATGTGGAGCTGATTGGTGGATGTTGTTGCCCATAGCAACCATGATGCTGCTGTTTGTGTCGTTTGAGGAGCATCTACTGTTCCTGGTCTTTTCACAGACACGTGTCACACAGACGCTGTACAGATCGTTCTCCAGTCACTCCACACCCGGTGGTGGTAAGACACAACTGTAGCCACAGCTGCCCTGGGGCAGACTGACGGAAGAGTGGCTGCCAATCTGCACCATCGGCCTCTCCACCCCCACCACCATCACTCACACATTCCACTTTCATACTCGGCAGTGTGGGTGAAGATCAAAATCAAAGTGTGTGCTGCCTCCAGTGGTCTCTGAAGTACTACATGACATCACACAGAACTGCCCTGATCACAGACAGGTGTTACTGACACACCTGTCGTCCAATCACAGTGTTCCTCAATCCTCCTGACCCCGCCCAGTTTAGCGGCTCTGTTTGAAATGCAGTTCAAGCACATATTTAGGCCGAGTTCTCTGTTCCAACGCTCTGTCCCACCTTGTGATGTCATCATGTGGTGATACAGGAAGTGCTCCACTGTGTTTTTAAACTCCACACACCTTCACTAGAATCATTTGGATAATTTCAGTCCTGGAATTGCCAATCTCGACTGAACTAAAGGGAAAAGGAGCTTGAAAACTGCCACAACATGATAATAAAATGTTCCTCAAATGTGTGAATGAAACAAAACCCAACTTCAGGTGTTTTTGAAGAGGAACATCAGAACATCTGAACATCAGAACAGCAGAACAGTAGAACATCAGAACATCAGAACAGTAGAAGATTAGAACAGTAGAACAGCAGAACAGTAGAACAGCAGAACATCAGAACATCAGAACATCAGAACATCAGAACATCAGAACACTCCTTAAAGCTCTCAGGGTCAGTTCTGTGGGACATTGGACCCCTCTCCTCGTGTAAGTGATCCGAGCCCAAAGAACATCCTCTTTCAGAGCTGTACAAAAGCGTCTGGATGGAGACAGGGGGGGGTCAGGGACAGTCAAAGCCCAGGGTGAGAGCTCGTCTGTGGGCTCAGCGTCTCCGGACCTCCCCCCCGAGGGCTCCATTCAGGATTAGACACGGAACGCTACGGCCGGGTGCATCCGGACCACGGGCCGCGCCGGAGAACAGGATTTAAAGGCGCAGAGTTTAGTGTTTGCAACTGTGGCAGAGTGGTTAGCCTCTGCTCTCTACTACTACTACTACTACTACTACTACTACTACTACTACTACTACTACTACTACTACTACAACTAATACTGCAACTGCTACTGCTACTACTACTGCTACTCACATCGGAGACTCACATCTGCAGAAAGTCGGAGGAGGAACCAAAACTTTTACTGCGGTAAAAGTATTTTTACACTGTCTGTACTTATGCAGCAGTAGTAAAGGTATGGAGTATATTTTTTGTAGAGTTACTTTTGTAAAAGTACTTTAGTACATGGCTCGCATCTCCACAAACCTGACTCTTCTTTGGCCTCCCCCTGCTTGTTTCCATGGAAACTCTACAGTCTCTAAGGAGAAAGTAATAACTTTGTCTTTCCATCCGTCAGGTGAGTCAGCGCACAGATCTCAACTTCCTCCCATGTTCTGCCTGAAGAGGTTTTAGAGTCATCCATGCATGTTTGAGTCATCTAGTGATCTCTCATGTATTCAAACCTCCCCTACAGTTAGCAGTACGAGTCTGTACGAGGCTCCGCCCACAAGCCTAACTGTGTTACAGTTAATACCCAATAGAAGTGAAATCCCTTTAACCAAACACTGAAACTGAAAAGAAAAAAAGTCAAACTGAATTAAAGCCGCAAGCGGCATCAAACGGCCCTCGTGAGCCGGGCTCCACACTCGGCCGACCCGGCACTCCCTGTTGTCGTTGTTGTTTGTTGTTTGCTTGTTGTTGTCGTTGTTGTTTGCTTGTTGTTGTTGTTGTTGTTGTTGTTTGTTGTTTACTTGTTGTTGTTGTTCAAAATCGACACACACTGGAGGCCCTGCTGGACTAACATAGATAAACATGGGCAATTTGGGACATCGCCATGGCAACACCGTGCAAAATCTGACTTTGGGCCCCTGAACTTTTTGGTTCAGGGTGACCTGAAGAGTCACTGTGCCAAATTTCACAATATTCCATGACAGTAATATTTTTATCATGAATGGGAAATTCTGGGATCTTTCCCATTAGAATAACATTGGTGCTTTCACGCATCACCATGGCAACACGGTTAAAAATACCATATGGTTTACGTTGACTTTTTTGATTGAGATGACTCAAACTAATATGCAAAATTTTGTACATTTTTGAAAAACTAAAATTTTGACCCTCCATGCAAAATTTTGTTGTGTTCTGTAGGGGGCGCTATAGTGCAGAGTTTGTTTCTTTCACATAGAGCAGGCTTCAGGGCTTCAGGGCTTCAGGGCTTCAGGGCTTCAGGGCTTCAGCCAGAAAGTTTTCCTCTCGATGATGTACAGCGAGTTCATGAAAATGTGATTTCGGAATTTTCTATCCAAGATGGCGGACTTCCGGTTTGTCAGGGGGCGTGGCCATAATCGTCACATGAGGACTGTGTGCACTCAACTTCACGGCTCTAGACAAACCTTAATGTTGACCACTACATGCTGGGACGTTCAGCAGGTCCTACGTCCTGCAGCGGCTCAGGACTAAACAGAAGTTTGTCCTTTACATTTTTAAGATGCCGAATCTCCTCGATGTTTTAAACAAACAACAAACAAACAAAGTGACTCAAACAATTCAGAAAAAACAGACGCAGCTTTCAGAAAACACAAACGATTCAAATGAGCTCGAGGCAAATGTGACACGTGACGTCAGCGGAGAAGTTCATCCATCCTCTGTTTGAAGAAGCTCAAAAAACCTTATTCTGCATAAAACTGTTAACCCTGTAGTCTGTACAAACAAATGCCCCTGTGTCAGATGCCCTCCCTGTGTCTGTCTGAGGTCTTATTCTGCATAAACACTTCTAACCCTCTTTTTGTTGATTCTTCTGGATGTGTTTGAACTAAATCCTTTTATAAAAACAGAAGTTCAGATCTAATCCCCGTCACGGTGTTCGTCAGTCGAATCACAAATATCGATATTTTACTCAAATGGTTCAGGGGCCGTTAAACCTGCTACTGCGAAACTTTATGAAACTAACACAGGTTTATGTCAGAACGTCTCCAACTGCGACATCCGGGAGGGCATCTGACACACCGCGACATCTGCAGAGTCACTAGAGACATGTGACCTGCCCCATCTCAGTCTAACGCTACAGGGATACAGGAGGATGGGAGGGCATCTGACGCACTCAGGTGATGATACACACGTGAAGCAAATAACACACATGATGAAACCGAAACCAAGGCGTGTGATGTTTTCGACATGTGAAGGATTTAAAATGGATTTAAGGCGGATTTAAAGTGGATTTAAGGCGGATTTAAGGCGGATTTAAGGCAGATCTCAGGTGTGGCTCTGTTTCTCTCTGTCAGCTGGACTTTACTCAAACCTGGAGCACGATTTGTCCGTCAGCTTCAGAATAGTTGTGTTTTTTTAATCTGAAACTAAACAAAATTCGACTGGAAACCAAAGCTTAAACTTAAACACTTGAAGTTCATATTTTTGAGCATAAATTATAAATAGTTAAATCAATTTTCCTTTTTGTTATAAATTTTTTATTTAGACACAATAATGTGACAATGTAAATCTGTGGTCTGTTGCGTTTGTGTTTTTGTCAGAACGTCCCATTGGCGAGAACAGCTTTTTGGCTTGTTGCCATGGCAACACGGTGGGAGATGGGTGTGGGCGTCATGGACGTTTTTGTTTAAGACCGTGTCACGAACATATGCACCAAATTTTGTATGTCTACGACAAAGTCAAATTGTATTGTTCCGTACAAATTCCCTAGGGGGCGCCATCGAGGCCATTTTAGATTTTTGGGACTCGACCAAATAAACAAATAAATATTTGATTTAGAACAAAATCTGTACAACAGGTCAACAGATTACTGACTTTTTATTTTTATGTTTTATTGAAAGCTCTCGGCGTTCCCCTCGTCACCGTGGAGACGCCCAGTCAGTTTAGTGTTTACAGACGTGTTTCGTGCGCATCTCCGAGCGTTTGTGCGCACGAAACACGTCTGTAAACACTAAACTGACTGGGCGTCTCCATGGTGACGAGGGGAACGCAGGGCTTAAACGTCACAGGTCCTACCGGAGCTCCATACAGCCTGTGATTAAAACCGGTTTTTCAGTTGGCTGCCGTTGTAAACGTGTGGTTTGTGTACACATTTTTTATTTTTTTTTATTTTACCTTTATTTAACCAGGATAAAAAACTCATTGAGATTAAAAATCTCTTTTTCAAGAGTCTGTCTGTTTAAGTCTTAATTGTTTAATCTCAGTTCCGTCTCCGCACCAGCGCCTCGTTTTACCGTCACTTTGTTTATTTTCCCAGAATGCTTTGTGATGTCTGAGTGTGACGTGTCAGAACGATCCGCTGATATCAAAGATCATTTTATTCCACTTTGACATCACTGGATCCGTTTGAGTTTTTTCTATGCTTTTTAATGACATCATTATAGCGACTCGACCTAATGGGCCCAGGTGAAGAAGATAAAATATTTACGACTGATGACGTCGTCTTGGGATGTTGAACATCCGCCAACCATCGTTCTGTTTGTGCGATTAACACAACAATGACTTCTCATGGAAATGCGGGGAATACAGCTGTGAGTGTGTCTGTGTGTGTCTGTGTGTGTCTGTGTGTGTGTGTGTGTGTGTGTGTGTGTGTGTCTGTGTGTGTGTGTGTGTGTCTGTGTGTGTCTGTGTGTGTGTGTGTGTGTGTGTGTGTGTCTGTGTGTGTGTGTGTGTGTGTGTGTGTGTGTCTGTGTGTGTCTGTGTGTGTCTGTGTGTGTGTGTGTATTTGCGTATCTTTTCCTCCTTGGGTGTGTGTTCAGTTTGTCTGTGACGTCGCCCAGAAATCCGTCCATAAATATAATTTATAATATAGAATATAGAATGTATAATATATCATATATAATCTAAAACCCACACGTCTGCGCAGTGACACTCTGAACATGTATTTAGTCACAGAACACCACAGTAAAATGTATTTTGTACTGTATTCTGGTACATGGTCAGAGTACTGTGTCTGAATACTTGTGGTACTTTTACATCCAGAGTACTGTGTCTGAATACTTGTGGTACTTTTACATCCAGAGTACTGTGTCTGAATACTTGTGGTACTTTTACATCCAGAGTACTGTGTCTGAATACTTGTGGTACTTTTACATCCAGAGTACTGTGTCTGAATACTTGTGGTACTTTTTCATCCAGCTGCAGTACATTTTAGTGTAAAACATGATGTAGAATCATGATTTTTAATATAAATGTACATCAGCGATACCTTTGAGTAAAATGAACTTCCACTGCGCAGGTCTGTCTAGTCCAGCAGGTGGCGCTGCACTGAGGCAGACCTGACCAGAGCCAGTCCTTGGACCAGTACAGTTTAAGCTGTGGACCAGGTCTACGGCCGGACCAGACCCTGAACGGGGGACTCTGTGGGACCTTTTGGATGAGGAGCTCATGACGGGCTCCACAGGAGGTCCTGAAGAACGAGTCCAAGGAGCTGATGGGGATGTCAGTCAGGGCGAGGGAGGGCATCTGATAATCTCCACTGTCTCCTGACCATCTCAACTGTCTTCTGATCATCTCCACTGTCTCCTGACCATCTCAACTGTCTCCTGACCATCTCCACTGTCTTCTGACCATCTCCACTGTCTCCTGACCATCTCCACTGTCTACTGACCATCTCCACTGTCTCCTGACCATCTCCACTGTCTACTGACCATCTCCACTGTCTTCTGATCATCTCCACTGTCTCCTGACCATCTCCACTGTCTTCTGACCATCTCCACTGTCTCCTGACCATCTCCACTGTCTTCTGATCATCTCCACTGTCTCCTGACCATCTCCACTGTCTTCTGACCATCTCCACTGTCTCCTGACCATCTCCACTGTCTCCTGACCATCTCCACTGTCTCCTGACCTTCTCCACTGTCTCCTGACCTTCTGGAGAAGGAAGTGCGTACGTCACAGTGGAGCTGATATCAGTAAAATGGGGTTTTGAAAATAAACGATTAAAATGAGTCAAACATCCACGAATCAGTCCAAATCCAACTTCAGAGGGTCAGTGAGAAGAAACGACTAGAACCTGGAGAAACATGTGAAAAGTCCAGTTTAAAGAATATAATTCTGATTTAGTACACCTTTAAAAATAAAATGAATTTACAATGCATATCTGTCCAGTCCAGTCTAGTCCAGTCCAGTCCCGGACTCTCCCGGTCCGGTCAAGTCCAGTCCAGTCCCAGACTTGCCCAGCCCAGTCCGGTCCAGTCCAGTCCCAGACTTGCCCAGTCCAGTCCAGTCCAGTCTACTCCAGTCCCGGACTCTCCCGGTCCAGTCCAGTCCAGTCTGCTCCAGTCCTGGACTCTCCCGGTCCAGTCCAGTCCAGTCTGCTCCAGTCCCGGACTCTCCCGGTCCAGTCCAGTCCAGCCCAGTCCAGTCCAGTCTGCTCCAGTCCCGGACTCTCCCGGTCCAGTCCAGTCCAGCCCAGTCCAGTCCAGTCTGCTCCAGTCCCGGACTCTCCCGGTCCAGTCCAGTCCAGCCCAGTCCAGTCCAGTCTACTCCAGTCCCGGACTCTCCCGGTCCAGTCCAGTCCAGTCTGCTCCAGTCCTGGACTCTCCCGGTCCGGTCAAGTCCAGTCCAGTCCCAGACTTGCCCAGTCCAGTCTAGTCCAGTCCAGTCCCGGACTCTCCCGGTCCGGTCAAGTCCAGTCCAGTCCCAGACTTGCCCAGCCCAGTCCGGTCCAGTCCAGTCCCAGACTTGCCCAGTCCAGTCCAGTCCAGTCTACTCCAGTCCCGGACTCTCCCGGTCCAGTCCAGTCCAGTCTGCTCCAGTCCCGGACTCTCCCGGTCCAGTCCACTCTAGTCCCGGACTCTCCCGGTCCAGTCCACTCTAGTCCCGGACTCTCCCGGTCCAGTCCACTCTAGTCCCGGACTCTCCCGGTCCAGTCCAGTCCAGTCCACTCTAGTCCCGGACTCTCCCGGTCCAGTCCACTCTCGTCCCGGACTCTCCCGGTCCAGTCCAGTCCACTCTAGTCCCGGACTCTCCCGGTCCAGTCCAGTCCAGTCCACTCTAGTCCCGGACTCTCCCGGTTCAGTCCACTCTAGTCCCGGACTCTCCCGGTCCAGTCCAGTCCAGTCCACTCTAGTCCCGGACTCTCCCGGTCCAGTCCAGTCTAGTCTCGGACTCTCCCGGTCCAGTCCAGTCCAGTCTCGGACTCTCCCGGTCCAGTCCAGTCCAGTCCACTCTAGTCCCGGACTCTCCCGGTCCAGTCCAGTCCAGTCCACTCTAGTCCCGGACTCTCCCGGTCCAGTCCAGTCCAGTCTCGGACTCTCCCGGTCCAGTCCAGTCCAGTCTCGGACTCTCCCGGTCCAGTCCACTCTAGTCCCGGACTCTCCCGGTCCAGTCCAGTCCAGTCTCGGACTCTCCCGGTCCAGTCCAGTCCAGTCTCGGACTCTCCCGGTCCAGTCCAGTCCAGTCTCGGACTCTCCCGGGCCTAAATCTCTTTTAATTCTGCGCTTGTTTGTCGCTCGTGTCTTTCTGTGTTGCGCCTCGGGTGATGCGCCTCCAGCGGCTGATGTGACGCGCACGCGCTGTTCCCGTGTGGATGCTGCGCGTGGCCGTGCGTGTGTGTGTGCGCGTGCATGTGTGCTGGTGCCCGCGGTGGTGGCGGGGATGAAGAGGGGCGGGGGAGGGGAGATTCGGGTGGCGTTAAAGCTCGTCTGTCGCTCTCCCGCATCCCACAAACTCCACGGAGCCTGCGCGGAGAATCGGACCGAGAGACGGCGCTCCTCCTCGGCTTCACATCCCTCTGACCGCCCGCTGTCTGCTCACCATCCGCCTCCAGCATGACCGCAGCCCGAGCGCATCGAAGATGACGGACACGGAGCCTGAATCGGGGTAGAGTTCGGGGGGACCATGGAGCGCGTCAGTGGAAAGGTACGTGTGGAGCGGTGTTGTGTGGCTCTCCTCCCCGGCGCAGGGCTCAGCAGAGCGGGGAGCGGGGGACTGAGGCTCGGGGGCTGAGGCTCGGGGGCGTGCACATGTGTGGACACAATATCAGATCAACGGGAGCGACGCACGCCGCGGCTCTGCATCACGGGAAACACTGCAAATATGTGACCGGTGCTGCAGTCTGAAGGGACCGGGCCTGAACCAGGACTAAACCAGGACTGAACACTGGACCAAGCAGAACTAAACCCGGACTGAACCAAGACTGAACCACGACTAAACCAGGACAAAGCCGGGACAAAACCAAGACCAAATTAGGACTAGATGGTCTATAACTGGTCTTAAGCAGGAGGACTAAACCAGGACATTAAAGGACAAAAGCAGAAAAAACCCAAGTCCAAACCTGCTCCAAACAGGGTCTAAACCAGGACTAGACGGATGTGGAAATGGGCTGGATGTCAGAGGCTCCATCCATCACCGCGCCACAGCGGATCCGTGTCCCAGATTTGAAGCGCCTCGGTCGGCTTGGTTCAGACCGCGGCCCGGTGTGTGGTGCGGTTTGTAAAGGACAGACCATCTCATCTCTGTACCAGGACCAAACCAGGACCAAACCAGAACCAAACCTCCATTAAACTGGGACCCAGACAGAACTAAACCCCGAACCAAACCAGACTAAGTCTTATTCACGGTGTTCTCACATTCGTGTGGTCAAGGAAAGAATGGAGAAAGTCACTTAAATGTCTCATCAGGATTTACCAAAAATCACATCAGAACTAAACCAGGTCTGAGCAGGACTGCACTGGGGCCGAAGCTTCAAAACCAGGACCAAACCAGGACCAACCGGACTGAACCTGGATTCAAACAGGACAGGATTAATCCAGGTCTGAACCAGGTCTAAACCAGGTCTGAACCAGGTCTGAACCAGGTCTGAACCAGGTCCACCATCTCCAGCACCGTGCCAGGGCCCACACGCGCGCCCTCACGCACGTTCTCCCGCGCGCGTCCGACAAGGGCACGAGGCGTTTGGAAACAGGTGCTGGGTGCGCGCGCCTCTCGGGATGTGCCGTGTTTTTATATTCCGTGGGTTCATCCACACTGCGCCTGCGCGAAGAGCCGCGGTCACGTTTGGTTTAAGAGCGCGACGCGCAGACGCGCGGAGGAGTTTGAAAGAAACAAATTCACACCAGGAGGATTTCTGTTCAGAGCGACGATTAACACCGAGATGACACCTCTTTAGACCAGGTCTAGACCAGGTCTAGACCTGGTCTAGACCTGGTCTAGACCTGAGTAGACTTTAGACCTGGTCTAGACCAAGACCTGGTTTAGTCCTGGTTGGGTCCTGGTTTAGTCCTGGTTTAGTCCTGGTTTGGTCCTGGTTTAGTCCTGGTTTAATCCTGGTTTGATCCTGGTTTAGTCCTGGTTTAGTCCTGGTTTAATCCTGGTTTGGTCCTGGTTTAATCCTGGTTTAGTCCTGGCACGGCACAACAATTGTATCCTGGTGTGATATTTGGGGAGGTCTGGACTAAACCTGGCCTAAAAGAGGACTGTTTTGGACCAGGACTCAGATCCAGACTCTGGACTTGGACTTTGGCCCGGTCTGGACCTCTGATATGAAACATTCCACAGCGATTAGCCTCAGCATCTCTGCCCTCCACGCAACCTTCAGCGGCCTTGGGATTAGCAAGAACCTGGGCCAAAGGAGTCCTGTGTTAGACCTGGTCTAGTCCTGGTTTCGACCTGGTTTCGACCTGGTTTAGACCTGGGTTAGACCTGGGTTAGACCTGGTTTAGTCCTGGTTTAGACCTGGTTTGGACCTATATTTAGATCACCACGTTGTTGGAAAATTTTCAATCTTTAGTCCATTTCAGTTTTTTGACCCTCTGAGTCTCCCCTCCCTTTGCTCTCCGCGCTAAGTCACTCCCCCTTCAGAGTCACATCACAACACAGTCAGCGTGCGTCAGGTCTGTCCAGTTCAGTGGTGGAGGAAGTACTCAAGTTTTGTTACTTAAGTAAAAGTACAGATACTGGGGCAAAAAAAATACTAAAGTTAAAGTAAAAGTGTCACATGAAAAAATGTATTTAAGTAAAAGTATTAAATGTTACATGTTAAAAATGTAAGAAGTATTTTGCAGATTCTGAGTTCTAATGAAGCTTCAAATGTTGAGATTTTGATACAGAATTGAGCTCAAATTTGTTCAAGAGAAACACATGAATCCAGTGTTTTGTTTTTATTTGTATATTTTTGTTTTTGCTCAGATTATGAAAGTGTTTAAATAAACCCTGAGCCTTTTCAGCAGGACTCAAGTTATAATAAAAATACTTTTACTTTTCAGTCCTGTTTCAAAATATAGTAGAGTAGAAAGTACAGATACCTGCCCTCAAATGTACTGAAGTAAAAGTGAAAAGTATCAACTTAAAAACCTACATAAGTACAAATATTTCAAATTTATACTTAAGTACAGTACTTTACTACTTTTACTTCATTACCTCCACCACTCGTCAAGTAGCTGTGTTCAGTTTTGTCTCATGTTTTTGTGTTTTTATGGAGAATTGTCGTGTGGAGCCTGGGGGACGTAGACTTGTGGGCGGAGCCTCGTACAGACTCGTACTGTGGGAGCCTGGGGGACGTAGACTTGTGGGCGGAGCCTCGTACAGACTCGTACTGTGGGAGCCTGGGGGACGTAGACTTGTGGGCGGAGCCTCGTACAGACTCGTACTGTGGGAGCCTGGGGGACGTAGACTTGTGGGCGGAGCCTCGTACAGACTCGTACTGCTGACTGTAATGAGGGCCTGAATAGGGCCCAGGAGAGATCTCTAGATTACTCAAACTTTTGATCAGAAACAACGTTAGAACGTGAGAGAAAGGCAAACAAAGACTGAACCAGGTCCGAACCAGGTCCAAACCAGGTCCAAGCCAAGTCCAAACCAGGTCCAAACCAGGTCCAAACCAGTTCCAAACGAGGTCCAAACCAGGTCCAAACCAGGTCCAAACCAGGTCCAAGCCAAGTGCAAGCCAGGTGCAAGCCAGGTCCAAACCAGGTCCAAACCAGTTCAAAACTAGGTTCAAACCAGTTCCAAACCAGGTCCAAACCAGGTCCAAACCAGGTCCAAACCAGGTCCAAGCCAGGTCCAAGCCAGGTCCAAGCCAGGTCCGAACCAGTTCAAAACTAGGTCCAAACCAGTTCAAAACTAGGTCCAAAACAGTTCCAAACGAGGTCCAAACCAGGTCCAAACCAGGTCCAAACCAGGTCCAAGCCAAGTGCAAGCCAGGTGCAAGCCAGGTCCGAACCAGTTCTAAACCAGGTCCAAACCAGTTCTAAACCAGGTCCAAACCAGTTCCAAACTAGGTCCAAACCAGTTCCAAACTAGGTTCAAAACAGTTCCAAACGAGGTCCAAACCAGGTCCAAGCCAGGTCCAAACAGGATTCATCTCTAAATCTCTGCTGTGTTCTATCAACAGGAGAGGCTTGGCATGGACCCTGAACTGGACCCCTGCCTCTGCCTTTGAGCAATGCACTTCCTCAGGACTAAACCCTGAACCATGCCGAGCTGCTGCTGCTCTGAAGCTTGCACATGCGCCTGCCCTGACCCTTGAGCAAGGCGCTGCTGCTGGTCTGAAGTCATGCAGTGTTCGTGGAAGTCTGTGGTTCTCTTGGCGTTGGCATCAGTGGCCATCCAGTACACGGCCATACGAACTTTGACCTCCACCTCCTACCTGCTCTGCCCCGCCCACTCCAACAGCAGCTCCGCCCCCTTTTCTGCGGACTCCTCCTACGAGCGCGAGGAGCTGAGGTGAGCGTGGGGTTACCTGATGTTTTTCCATGTATTTGAGTCAAATGTGGCGTAACGATATTCGATATAATATCGAATCGTTCGATACTGGTCTCCCGATCCGATACACACGTTTGGTTGATGCTCATGTCCCTCCGTGTGCGCTGTGTTGTTATTTATGTTGGTCTGAAAGGGAAACAGTTATGGCGGCGTCCTCCTCAGATGCAGAAAACGGCTCCACTGGGACTTAGAGCTGAAATATTCAAACAGATGAGGGTTTGATTTTTCAGACACTTTTTATAGGAATGAAAAGATATTAACTTTAAAATATTAACTTTTAAATACTTAAATCCTCTTCTCAGACTATCTCACAAGTTTTAGTCAGAAAATGGAAAAATGTTGAGACATTTCTATGTAATATAGTTTTAGTGTTCAGAAAGAGGATGGGAGAGCGCACTGTTAAGAGACTGTAGGCCAGTGTGGGAGGAGCTACGTACTCTCTGCTGGAGGAGGCAGAGCAGCGCCGACACAGGCGTGTGACGCAGTGAGAAAGACTCAGGAGGAAAAGAAATCATCAAATCATCATCAAAAAAGGAAAAGTCTGAAAGTTTAACTCCCCTGGCAGTCTATATTAAGATATATTATTTTTGGCAAAAGGAGAAATTTAATTTGTCAACTGGACAGAGTTTATTTGGTCGAATACGTTTCTCAGCTCATCCAAGCTGCTTCTTCAGTTCTGGTCAGATGATAAACTCTGTCCAGTTGACAAATTAAATTTCTCCTTTTGCCGTGGATTCTACCTGGACGACTGAGGGATTCTACATAGATATATTATTTTATTATAAACTATAAAACCCTGAGAAATGAATAAAAATCCTGAGCTGTGAATCACTGAACCAAATAAACTCAAACACTCCAACTTTACAGTAGTTCTACTATAATGTGTTGTTTCATTAATATCATAGTGTTATTATATTCTACTCATTAGCAGAAAAATGACATGAGATTTATTTTTTTTTGTGTATCGAAATCGCATCAATATCGTGACTCGTCTATGGAAATATGTATGGAATCGTGGGAAAACCGTATCGTTGCCTCCCTAGTACAGATATACTGAATAAGCAGCTCTTGAGGTTAAAATAATCCTCAGTCACTGTTTTACTGTCCAGTAATCAGGAGGTGCACTGCTAGCATGCTAATTGTTGATAACTTTGCGGTCACGGTAAACTCTGCTCTGGTCTGTGAGAGTCGTGAAAATAAACTCATGGTGGTGAATTATGAGGATGCTCTGAATGCATAAGGCGAGTGAGGAAGAACTTTGGACCACCGCAGAACGTCTAAAGCTCCGTCTGTAATTCGGCTGACCCGGCTCTGATGTATTCTCAAGTACCACCACTAGAGGCCAGCTTTGTCCTGACCATAGACTGTAAATCGGCATAGCTAAAGTGCTAGCTGTCGTGTTCCAGACAGAAAGTGAGCATGGGCGCGAAGTGGTTCCTACGAGCTCTGGTTGCAATTGACTTCTACTGAAAAAACTGTCTTCCCTCTCGGTACCTGCTGCTGCCAGGAGTCTCCCATCTAGAATAATAATTTCATCTTTTACAAAATTAGGTCCAGTGCCTTGAGATAAAGTTCATTTCCAGAGAGCCCAGTCATGTTGAATCTGATGATTATTTTTGATTATTTTGGCTTCACAAACTTCCCTTTTTAAACTTATGGCTTAAAGTCCATAAAACTAAAGAGAAGTACACCATCTTTTTTGGCAACTTTTTTTTAGTGCAAACGCTGTACATTTGCAGCCTCCATTTCAAGAACTACATGACATCACACAGGTATGCCCTGATTACAGACAGGTGTCACTGATACAAACACCTGGCGTCGGGGGTGAAGTTTGTAATGTGGATACCTGTTTGACCAATCACACTGTTCCTTATGCTCCCCCCTCACTCTCCCCTTTAGTCCTCCAGGTACTGTCCAGTTTTGCAGCTCTATTTGAAATTTGATTTTGAGTTTAGGTATTTATTCCCACTTTAAGTGTGAATGTCCCTGAATGACTTTATTCACACAGAGGCGGCTGTGACGAGGAGCATCTGTCAAACTCCACCCGCAAGACGCAGGTGCTGCTCCTGACGACCACCCGTTGTGGCTCCACCTTCATTGGGCAGCTCCTCAACCAGCACCCAGACGTCTTCTACCTGTTTGAGCCTCTCTACCACGTCCAGGCCTCCATCATCCCACGCATCCACATGCCCTCCGACCGACAGGTAAGACGCACCTGCCCCCCCTGCCAGAGACCATAGACTGTTTATATAAATGGACATACCTAACCTGCTAGCTGTCATGTTCCAAACAGGAAGTGAGCATGGGCACTTCCTGCTCCATCAACACCGTCTCCAGTTCAGTGCTCAGTGTTGGTTTGAATCCGCTCCACATGATCCTGGTGTTTTTATT
The DNA here is from genome assembly GCA_029959045.1 of Taenioides sp. WSHXM2023. NCBI lineage: Eukaryota > Metazoa > Chordata > Actinopteri > Gobiiformes > Gobiidae > Taenioides > Taenioides sp. WSHXM2023. The sequence continues at coordinate 1,258,797 of CM057091.1, forward strand.
TCAATATTTTGTCACTAAAACACAATATGAACTTTAAGAACAGACCAAACAGGCACCTTCTTTCCCTCCTGCTGGTTCACTCCCTGCTAAACCAGTGGCGAGGGCAGGAAGGGGCGTTACCTTCAACATCCTCGCTCCTGATTGGCTCTTTGGTCGCTATAATACCTTTGGGTAGAATTCCAAATATGGACCTGGCTCCAAATTCACTACTATAACTAACTGCTAGCCTCGGTGAGCTTCATTTGGGGCTGAACGCTGTGAGTGACGTCACACTCGCTCAACACTTCTTTATACAGTCTATGTCTGAGACAGACAGGTATCAGGTGGGGTACAACCCTTATTCCGACATACCGCCACTCTGACAGACCCCCACCCCGACATTCCGACATTCTAACAACCCTCCATTCCGACTTTTTGATGCTGCCATTCCGATAACCTGCTCATAGTTTGGACCGTCACCTTTTTTGCCTGAACTAGGACTGAACCAGGTCTAAACCGGGACAAACCAGGACTAAACCAGGATTAAACCAGGACTAAACCAGGACTAAACCAGAACTGAAGCAGCACTGAGTGTCGGGACGGGCCCAGAGGTGCGCCCGCGTAGATTGTCGGGTGACTGCAGGTGAAAGTACAAGCACAGAGCTCCACGCCTCACGGGTCTAAGTGCAACCGTCGCCCGATCGGAGTTTGAGGACATCCTGCTCCACGGGCTCGGGGTTCTCTCTCTCTAGTCCAAGCTCAGTCCTGGTTCAGTCCTGGTTTAGTCCTGGTTCAGTCCTGGTTCAGTCCTGGTTTAGTCCTGGTTCAGTCCTGGGATCAGTTCTGGTTTAGTCCTGGTTCAGTCCTAGTTTAGTTCTGGTTTAGTCCTGGTTCAGTCCTGGTTCAGTCCGTATGCGGCGCAAAAGTCCGGCATCTCAATCAATGTTTCTTCTGCTCAATAAAAAAACGCCTGTGAAGTGATGATGTATTTTTGACAGTCGTGTCTCTGAATTCGTATTCATACTGAAGAAATCGTAATCACAAATTTTCATTTCGTGATTGTAATTCTTGATGTATCTTTTCAATTCGTATTTTGATGGATAAAATACAAACAGTACATTTTATGTACGACTGACCTGAACTCATTCGAGAGTTTACAAATATTTATTTTAGGCTCAACTCAGCCAGTTATTCAGGATTTTCCAAATCTGCACAGATTTCTGTCCTGTGCACACAAATATTTCTGAAAGCTTTCGTACTCCAGACATGTCGCTCATTCTCGTAGGCCCACGTATTTTTAATAATTACCTTGTTTGTCGGAATGGCGGAATGTTGAAAAAAAAAAAGCCTAAGTGCCGCCACTCCGACCAAGGAAAAAAAAATGTCGGAGTGCAGGGACGTTTGATAAAAAATAGAAATGCCGCCACTCCGACATTGACGTCTAATTGTCGGAGTGGCGGCATTTCTATTTTTTATCAAATTGTCGGAATGGCAGCATGTAACCGTATCATGCTGCGTCTGCTAATTATATGTTATTAAATACCTGCCTTCCTCCTTTCGTAATCTGAAAATCAGGGACCCCATCTTTAATGGTTTGTGTGTGTCTTTATAGTTATATCTGTGACATCTGTGGATCATTATGTTATAATTTGGACATTTAAATCACAGTATTGATCTAAAACGACTAAATAAAAATGTTAGAAAACTGTGGTGTCCAGTGGAGCTGACGTGGCCGTAAACATCATGACAACAAAGCGCCGCATACTCTGGGCCCCTTCTGTGGATCGCTGCACATCACACTAGAGCAGAGCGTTTTTTTACATTTGGACCAAAATGGAAGTGCTTACGTCACAGTGGGGCTGTACCAGTGGAGGTGAAGACGGGGGTAGACCGGTAAAATGGTTATAACATGATTAAAAGCTCTGAAAAGTGGATTTGCAGAATAGGTCTGCTTTAAATGATCCTTTGGTGACACTTTGGGCTGTCCTCAGGTGATGTTGGGGGCCAGTCGTGACCTTTTGTGGAGCCTGTTCCAGTGTGACCTCTTTGCTCTGGAGAGCTACATCCGCCCCACCCCCACCAACCACATGCTGGACAACCTGTTCCGCCAAGGCGCCAGCCGGACCCTGTGCCAGCCGCCCGTGTGCCAGGCCTTTAAACCCGGCGAGTCATGGGAGGAGTGGCAGTGCAAGAAGAAGTGCCACCCGCTCAACCTGACCCTGGCCGCCCAGGCGTGCCGCAAGAAGTCCCACATGGCCATGAAGACGGTGGGTTCAGCCGGTGGTAACCTGGAAACATGTGCATTTATTTTTAGGCGAGATAGTCAGGTCCAGAGGGACGGTCTGCTGTGATTGGTCATTTAGGAACAGGGTCCCTCCAGATCTGACTACCAATAACATTAAAGTACACTATAATAAGTGAATGTGTATTATAGTACAGTATTATCATGTAATATGGCGTCAAACCGCTAAATATAGTGTGTACTTATGTTACAACACTAAATTAATAAACAGGTAAATGCAGGTATTTTTTTTTTAGCTTTGACAGAGCTGTCGATTTGATCCACCAACACCTCATCTCCAGTCAGGGTCAGGACAGAGTCCGCAGCTTGTGAGGTCCCAGAGGCAAAAACTCTGTAAACACAGTGTGAACGTCACAGTGTGAACGTCACAGTGTGAACGTCACAGTGTGAACGTCACAGTGTGAACCTCCTCATGGAGAGGATCCAGTGTGAAAAAAGCATCACTAGCTCATGACGAACTACCACATAAACCCTGGCCTCTTGTTGCAGGTACGAATGCCAGTGGTGGGAGACCTACGCCCCCTGCTGGAGGACCCTCGCCTCAACATTAAAGTGATCCAGCTGGTGCGGGATCCTCGGGGGATCCTCAGCTCCAGGATCGAGACATTCCGGGACCTGTACCGCCTCTGGGGCATCTGGCAAGCCACAGGACGAAGGCCACACACCCTCGAGACCTGGCAGTTCACCACCATCTGCGACGACTTCTACAACTCTGTGTCCACCGCACTGAGCCAGCCCGCCTGGCTCAAGGGCAGGTACTAAACCAGGATTTAACCAGGACTGAACACAGATTCAACCAGGACTGAACCAGGACTAAACCAGGACTGAACGAAAACTGAACCAGGACTAAACCAGGACTGAACAAAGACTCAAGCAGGACTAAATCAGGACTAAACCAGGACTGAATACAGACTGAAGCAGGACTAAACTGGGACTGAATACTTTAAGACCGTACTGCTCATGTATCGTATTGAGATCTGAGATATGAGACTGTTCTTCTGTAGGTACATGCTGGTGCGCTACGAGGACCTGTCCAGGAACCCTCTGCAGAAGACCAAGGAGATCTATGACTTTGTGGGTCTGAGCATGACTCCGAGCGTGGAGGAGTGGATCCGGATCAACACCAGAGCCACCACCGATGTCCAGGCCAAGGACAAGTACGGCACCATGCGCGACTCTGCTGCCAACGCCGAGAGCTGGCGCCTGAAGCTGCCCTTTGACATGGTGGAGTTCAGCCAGGGCGCGTGCCAGCGGGCCCTGGGGCAGCTCGGGTACCGCGAGGCCCAGTCCGCCCAAGAGCTCAGGAACATGAACGTCTCTCTGGTCCAAGACAAAACTTTTGTACCGTTTTTGTAGAAGAGAAGAACAGAGACTATTTTTATACGACTCATCGTTGCCTTATGTTTCTCTGTCTGTGTTCAGTTTCATGTGCTCTACATCGAGGACCGAGCACCACAACCTGCACCAAGCACAACTCGGTAACTCACTCTAACCGTCACTGTCCCTGTGCCCAGTGGCAACGCACCCTTTTACAGCCCCTGTGCCCAGTGCCAGGGCGTTCTTTTACAGCCCCTACACTGTGTAACAGAGGAGTTCACAGTAAGACCAGTGATGGAGGAATACTTTAGTATTTAGAAGTGTGTAGTTACAGAATACTGAATACAGAATCAGAATGTATTTTGTAACGTGTCCCATTACACGGTCCAGTCAGAGGACAGTGTCTAAACACTTTTACACCGAGTTGCATTATATTATAGTGTAAAAAACAGCTTTATTTTTGTTGTAGTGTTTGTTTGCAGTAATTGTAAGGACCACATCCTGCAGGAGCCGTGTGTTCTTTATTCTCACTAATACTGAGCAGTTCAAAACCAAAATTATATGAAGAAGAAGTACCGTCATGTATTCCTTTTAATTGAGAAAGTATCTGTATTCTCAGTACTACCACATGAAAGAGGAACTGCACTGGAATACAGGTACGCAAAATGAATATTCAGAATATGTATTTTTTATGATTCAGTTACTTCCCAGCACCGAGTATGAGTAAGGTTACTTCAAAGTGATTATATAAAAAGTATTTTGAAAAATGTACTACACAAGTAAGAGTAACTTAAAGAGTAACTGTCAGGACATTTGAAGTAATCTGAAGGACAAGTCATTAAGTCATAAAATCCGGACAGACACAAAAATGAGAGAAACTAAATCAAATCTGAAGAAGCTGCAAGAAACTCAAACGTTCAAATCGTTTCATATTTTCACATAAAACTTTTGTCACTTTAGACTCACTCAAAGTGGGAAGAGGAAGCACAACTTTTACTCACGTAAGAGTACTGTTACTTCAAAAGAAAATAATAATACATAAATTACTCAAGTAGGAGTAAAAGTATGCTGTAAGATTTCTTTAAAAAGTTGCTCAAGGAAATGTAGCCGAGTCCTACCCACCTGTCGTTATAACATACATGTGTAAAGTGAATTGGAGCCAGAATCGATGGAGCCGGAAGCGCGCCCATGCTCACTTCCTGTTTGGAGCACAGCGGCTAGCGGGTTAGCCATGTCCATTCATATTCACAGTCTGTGGTTCTAGGACACATCGATGACATCACACTGTGGCATCTACCCAAAAGTTCAATTTATACTCTTTTTTTTTCCAATTTTTAGTAAAATCGTTTTAATCGTTTCAGCAGAAAAACTGTGGCACAAAAACTCAAATGTGTTTAATCCAGACTTACCGAGTTCTGCTTAAAAGCCGCACTGTGTAACTTTTCTGGTGGAGCGTCCGTCAAATCTCACACTCCATGGGGACGTTATTGCTTTGTCTAGAATGTTTCACAGTGTGGCATTAAACCTTTCTATCTTCATGGAGACCAAACCAGACCAAGTTCCAGGTCAGATCTGTGGAGAGGCGACCCCGCTCACAGTCAGAATGTCTGTTTTTCTAGGTATTTTTGAGCTCTAAAACCACCTGTAACTGAATAAATGTAAAGTAGAGCTGTTTAATGTCACACTGTGGAACATTCCAGGCAGAGCAGTGACGTCTCCATAGAAACAAGCAACCGAAAAGTTACACAATGCACCTTTAAATCTCTGAGAGTCCATTGACTGCATGTCTTCTTCACTGGTCCCATGTGAATGTGGAGCACTTCTGAAAGGTTCACCCTGAGAATGAACTGCTCGAGTGGAAATTCAGAACGTCACTTCGTCTGAGGAGTTTTGAAGATTTTTTAAAACGATCTAAACATATTTCCATTGTTTAAATCAAATTCATGTGTGACGAGATTGAACAAAAACACAAATGATCCGTTCAGCTGATGCCATTAACATTCCCTGGGGGGTGTGATGCTAACTGTAGGCACTGCTCAGTCACAAGCTCTACCGTATGGTGTGAGTGTATACGTGCCTCACTCTGTACGGTGTTAGTGTATACGTCTTTCACTCCGTACGGTGTTAGTGTATACGTGCCTCACTCTGTACGGTGTTAGTGTATATGTCTTTCACTCCGTACGGTGTTAGTGTATACGTCTCTCACTCCGTACGGTGTTAGTGTATACGTCTCTCACTCCGTACGGTGTTAGTGTATACGTCTCTCACTCCGTACGGTGTTAGTGTATACGTCTCTCACTCCGTACGGTGTGAGTGTATACGTCTCTCACTCCGTACGGTGTGAGTGTATACGTCTCTCACTCCGTACGGTGTGAGTGTATACGTCTCTCACTCCGTACGGTGTGAGTGTATACGTCTCTCACTCCGTACGGTGTTAGTGTATACGTCTCTCACTCCGTACGGTGTGAGTGTATACGTCTCTCACTCCGTACGGTGTTAGTGTATACGTCTCTCACTCCGTACGGTGTGAGTGTATACGTCTGTCACTCCGTACGGTGTGAGTGTATACGTCTCTCACTCCGTACGGTGTGAGTGTATACGTCTTTCACTCCGTACGGTGTGAGTGTATACGTCTCTCACTCCGTACGGTGTGAGTGTATACGTCTTTCAATCCGTACGGTGTGAGTGTATACGTCTTTCACTCCGTACGGTGTGAGTGTATACGTCTTTCACTCCGTACGGTGTGAGTGTATACGTCTTTCACTCCGTACGGTGTGAGTGTATACGTCTTTCACTCCGTACGGTGTGGACACTCTCATCGTGATCTTTGTGCTCAAACGACTCAAGACTGGAATTCTCAGTATGAGTTTGGGAACAATCTGGAACGTCGTAAAATAGAACAAAACCGCATAGTGTCGCCCAGCGTTAGTTGGAACCACATCAGGTAACATTTCTGTCACAACCTAGCCAGCATTAGCATTAGCATAATCATTAGCATTAGCATTAGCTAACAGTTTTTCAGTTCGTCGCTCTCACCTTTTTATTGAAAATCAAACTCCTAAACAGAACCATGAACGCTTGGACTGATCACAGGCTCCCGAAAATATTCTAAATAATTTTTCTTGAGTTTTCAGACTATTTTGAAACTATTCTGGCACTGTTTGCTAATGTGTGCGTTGTGTCACCATGGTAACTGTTGAACATTCCACCACAGAGAAACATGTAGAACACCCCCAGCGTGAGGTCGCTGCAGAGTATCAATAAGTAAGAATTAAAACCAAATGAAATATTAATGGAAGCGTACACTGTCAGTTGCATGTTTTAGAGGAGTCACTGTAAAACGTACTTGGCCAAAAAACTTGAAATGAGTCACAAAATCAGGTGTTTTTCAAAAGGACACACACGAAAATGAGAGAAACTAAATCAGATCTGAAGGAGCGCTGCAAGGAATATAAATACTCAAATCCTATGCTATTGTTTCCATAGTAATTATCAATTCAAAACCAAATATATCTGGGAATTAAAAGTGCTCAAAATGGCGCGTACAAACCAGAAGCGTACGCCGGCCTTTGCCCTCCACCTGAAACAGCGGCATTCCATTTTGAAGACTTCAAGATGAGATACAGACTCCGAACCACACGGATCGATGGGAAAACGCTTCTGTGAAATCGGTTTTAAAAAAAAGTTCTAAACGAGTCAGATCTCCTCAAATCCAGGTCCACTCCGAGTCCAGTCCGTCTGCCTGTGTTTCTGTTTCTGTGGACGAGCTCAACGTTTGTGCAATAAACCTGAATGTTGCAGCCACCGAGCCTCAGTGTCATGTTTGATACAAGGACTAAACCAGGACTAAACCGGGACTAAATCGGGACTGAACCGGGACTGAACCAGGACTGAACCGAGTCTAAACCGGGTCTAAAGCAGGACTGAACCAGAGCTAAAGTAGAACTAAACCAGGACTAAATCAGGACTAAACCAGGACTAAACCTCGACTGGCACTGACAGGGGAGCAGACAGGCGCAGACAGGAGCAGAGGGGAATGACTGTGGAATATTACAGCCAAAAACATTTCCATGGAGACAAGCATGAGGAGGCCCTGCTCCAGGTCAAATAAGAGTCAGGTTTGTGGAGATGCGAGCCCACTCACAGTAAGAAGGCAGGTTTTTCTATTCATCCTAAAGGAAAAAGCAAAACAAAACCTTCTTTAGTCTTAAATCTGTACGCAGTAAAGGAGGACTGTACGTTTCACGGCCCTCACTTTACCAAACTACAGGAATGTGCACAAACTTCTCCTTCACCCACACAAACAACCTGCACATGAAATAAAAGCTACGACTCTCGTTTTTTCAAATTTACAAACCATTTTCCACAGTGACCACCACAGCGCTGACAGGAGAGCCGTTTAACAGAAAAACAAATCCACAGGGTTTGGACTTTTCTTACCTTTGAGGCTCTGGTTCTGTCAAACATCAACATATCTCCAGAAAGTCGCTCTCATTCGGTCCGTACAGGTCCAGAGAATATAATCCAGTAAAGAAAATATGTCCATAAAATAAGTTAGATCCTCCATGTCGGTATGTTGCAGGAAAGTATTCCAAACGTGAGAACTGATCCGTCACTTTTTTGCATTTCTTTTGGCGATTTCAGGGATAATAAACTTTGGACAGCGCCGACAGTGCTGCTCTATGCTAAACACAAACGTTAGCATCTGATTGACCAATGACATTGCACGCTCTTAGTGACGCTTTCCCGTACAGCCAATGAGCAGCTGAACAGGACGGTGTGGGGCGTGGCCTGGTTTTCCGTAAACAGACGGAGCGCGGAGCGAGAAACGTGTGCATTTTATGCATTGCTGTTTTGCAAAATGTCCGCGGTAGAGGACACTTTGGACATCTGTCCCATGGATCTGTTTGGTCTGTACGAGCTGCTCCAGCCACATCCCAGACCCGCAGCGGTTTGAGGAAAGAGTGAAGATGGACTCATGGGAGAAGACCTTGTGTTTTGATGAACTGGATGCTGTTCTCGATCGGTAAATATGGTTTATTTTGCTATTGACAAACTTGTAGGTAAAATATAATGTAACCATTAGTGTCTAGAGCGCATGCGCACCGTGCGCTCTGGCACGTTTGCTTTATGGATTAGACATTATTATTTGTCTGTCAATTGAAAGTGTTGTTTTATTCTGCAGTTTACATTATTATAGGTCAAATATAAGATGTGCACGTGCAGTATTAGTGTCTCCTCTGTGCGTGTGCGTGAGGCTCTGGCACGTTCCTGTGGACAGTTGGATCAGACTCTGTTTACTGTAGATGTCTGACAGATTATAATTCAGACAGAGACAACTGTGCTGCCCAATGCTAAAGGCAAAAGTTCTCTTCTGATTGACACCTGACAATCAAAGTTTGGAAGTGTGTGTGTGTGTGTGTGTGTGTGTTTGTTTACAGTTTGCTGTGTGCAGTTTGTGTTTTGATATGTTATATATATTTTCATAAGGAATAGAGCAGTTTGTTGTGTAGATAAATTTATTTATTTATTTGATTGGGACAGAGTTAATGGACAAACATGACACATGAACATAAACACACCGGATTGTAGCCTAAGGCTCATTTCCATCCGTTGTCCCAAAGGGCTGGGGTCACAACATTAAAAACAACAAATAAAATACTGCACACCCACTCATTGCACAGTTCCCATTATTACACACTCCATACATTGCACAAAAAAATACAGACAATAAGCCATAATTTTATCCCCAAATTATCCCCAAAAAACGATTCCAAATGTTAAAAAAAACACAAACACTTTAGTCGAAGTGATTTTTTCAGCCCTCTACAGCTCAAATGTAATCGTAGAACAGGAAAATAACAAAAAGTTCCTCACTGGTGCTGTTTATAACCAGGATCTCAGGTATGAGCCAAAAATACACCAAACAACAGCTGCCAGTTAAATGAGTATTTAGTATCGGATCATTTATTACACGTCTGAAATGATCCGAGGCCGAGGGGCTGAAAAGGCCCTTCACCTTCACCATAATTTAATCATTATTTCATTACAAATGTTTTTAAAAAGTCTCCGTGCTCAGTGGAAATGCCTGTGTGACTAGTTGATTTCTAAAATAATGATTCATTGCAGCCCTTAAAACATCAGCTGTATCTTTTTATCGCTCAGTCCAGTGTTTGAGGATGTGATCTTCTTGTCTGAGATCCTCCTGCAGAACAAAGTCAAATATAAATGTCTTGGTTTTTTGTCTGACGTGTCAATCACAGGGTTCATGTTTCGCCATTTTCTGCTCCGTTCAAATGTCGTTTCCTCGTCACAAACACCTGGAGTTGTGTTTGTTTCATTCACATGTTTAACACACAAACCTGCAGATTTAACACGAGTTCTTCTCTCAAACTGAAAACACTCTGCTCCACCTTGTGATGTCATCATGTGGTGATACAGGAAGTGCTCCACTGTGTTTTTAAACTCCACACACCTTCACTAGAATCATTTGGATCATTTCAGTCCTGGAATTGCCGATCTCGACTGAACTAAAGGTAAAAGGAGCTGTTCACTTGAAAACTACCACTTGATGACATCACAAGGTGGAACAGAGCGTTTGGAGCTTTGGAGATGTAGACAGACTAATAATAAAGAGTTCCTCAAACATGTGAATGAAACAAACACAACTCCAGGTCTGTTTTTGATTCTAACATGGCACAAGAATCCATTTTCTAACATACATCCATTTTCTTCCTCTTATCCGGGGCCGGGTCGCGGGGGCAACAGTCTAAAGGGACTCCCAGACTTCCTTCACCCCGGACACTTCCTCCAGCTCCTCCAGGGGGACGCCAAGGTGTTCCCAGGGCAGAGAGACATAGTCCCTCCAGTGTGTCCTGGGTCTTCCACGAGCATGTCCCACCGGGAGGAGGCATCCAGAACAGATGCTTAAAGCTTCACTTTGGAACATTCTCCATGGGGATAGTTTTATGCCATAGTGAGAAATATTCAACAAAAATATCTGTACTGTCAATCGGCTCTACGTTTATTCATAGTTTTAGTCGCTGTGATTACTTTTTATTCAGTTTTTATTTATGACAATGATAAAAACTATGAAGAAAATATTTTAGTACACCTTATAATTTGGAGAAACTGCTCAAGTAAGATGACATTTCAAGATGTGTGTAGAATCCCTCAGTCGTCCTGATAGAATCCATGTCCGTGTCAGAACTGAAGAAGCAGTCTGGATGAGCCGCAAAACGTTTTCAGCCTAATAAACGTTTGTCCAGGTGACAAATCGAATTTCTTCTTGCCATGGATTCTACCTGGACGACTGAGGGATTTTAGATACTCCAGTAAGAGCAGCTGTAAGAGAAAGCAACATGTGAGTTAGAATTTGAAGGTAATTGTGAGGGCCAAACATTAATTTATTCACAAAATCTGTATAGACCATGAAATAGAAGGGAGAAACAAGAAACATAAATGTTCAAATCATCTCATACTCAAACGCAAGCTTTTCCTCAAGTAAGAGTACTGTTACATTAAACTAACTATTAATCAAACTGGAGTAAAAAGTCTGAAAAGTACTCCAAAAAGTACAAGTTACTCCAGTAAAACGAGTAGTACCCACCTGTTTCTGCGCGTTGCGGCAGATAAACTGAAAGGCGCAGAAGGTCAGAGGGTCTGGTGAAAGTGTTCATGTGTTCACCTGCGTGTTTAGCTCCGCCCTTCTGGAAGGATTAACCCTGAACACTGACGCTGCTCCACTGACGCTGCTCCACTGACGCTGCTCCACTCCGGCTGCTCCACTGACGCTGCTCCACTCCGGCTGCTCCTCTCCGGCTGCTCCACTGACGCTGCTCCACTCCAGCTGCTCCGCTCCGGCTGCTCCACTGACGCTGCTCCACTCCGGCTGCTCCACTCCGGCTGCTCCACTCCGGCTGCTCCGCTCCGGCTGTTCCGCTCCGGCTGCTCCACTGACGCTGCTCCACTCCAGCTGCTCCGCTCCGGCTGCTCCACTGACGCTGCTCCACTGACGCTGCTCCACTCCGGCTGCTCCTCTCCGGCTGCTCCACTGACGCTGCTCCACTCCAGCTGCTCCGCTCCGGCTGCTCCACTGACGCTGCTCCACTCCGGCTGCTCCACTCCGGCTGCTCCACTCCGGCTGCTCCACTCCGGCTGCTCCACTCCGGCTGCTCCGCTCCAGCTGCTCCACTCCGGCTGCTCCACTCCGGCTGCTCCACTCCGGCTGCTGCACCAACCGTAAGTACATGTCTGCTCACACTCGAGTACTTTTACTTAAAGCTGCTCTGCGAAACTTTTCTGGTGGAGGCTACCTACTCGTCTCCATGGAGATGTAATTACTTTGCTGGAATGTTCCATGGTATGACATTAAACATATAATTCTTGCATTTCATTACAGGTGTTTCTGTTGCTCAAAAATACAGTTGTTCTTCTGTGAACAGGGGCGCCTCTCCACAGATCTGAACTGTAATGTGACGTAGTGCTGTAACCTGCTTGTCTCCCTCGTGATAAGTTTAATCTGTACTGTGGAACATTTTAGACAAAGTGATAACATTTCCATGGAGATAAGCAGGTGGCGAACCCTCCACCAGAAAAGTTACACAGTGTACTTTAATACTTGAATGTATTTGAAGGAGGAGTGTAAATGCCCGTGTGTGTGCGTGTGTGCGGTAATATGAGTGCATGTTGTAAGGTGCGTGTTAGAGAAAATAAACTGAATGATGCAGGGCAGGTGCAGGGCAGGTGCAGGGCAGGTGCAGGGCAGGGAGTGGACCAGCCTGAGATTGTATCGCACAGGTGTTGTGCGTCAGGCCCTTGACGCCACTCCCAGCCCCACCTGCAAAGAGCGAAACAATTCAATACAGGGTCACAAGGGGGCGCCAAGATGGGGCCGGGGTTTGAGTAGGGCCCAGGAGAGATCACTAGATGACTCAAACACACATGGAAGACTCTAAAGCCTCTTCAGACAGGGAACAATGTTAGAACATGAGAAATATACAAAACAATCAAATGTTCATAATACCCCGTCTTTAACTCGTCCTGAACTCACAAACACTCGTGACCCAAATGATGCTAAAAAACAAAAACAAAGACCTTTTGCACCACCATTTTGAATCTGACTTGTTGAGTTTTAGTGTAATCTTCAGCAGACGTGACTGGATGACTAACCCTAACCCTAAACATCTATTTTGCATAACACCGCCTTTAACAAGTTTGACCAGAAAAAACTGCCTCATCTGAACTACAAAAGCCGATTTCCTTCAACATATTTTATGGCCTGCAGAGGGCGCTCTTCTGTGGCGTGTGCGTATGAGCCATTTACACACCGGCCCCAACAAATCCCCGACTCTGTTGGTGATGATGTTCACGGCGTCGTCAGCTTCCACTGGGCACCGCGGCGTTCTAAAGTGCGAGTCTGCGGACGGTTCGTTTAATCAAGTGTTTTTCCATGAATATTGTGATTTCAAATGTGTAAGTAATAACAGAAAGATCCACGGGTGTCGTGGATTCGAACTACAAAGCAGCTCAATATGCCGTCTTTAAATCACTTTTGTATTCTGTTTTATTTAGTTTTTGTTCAAACTGAAAACACGAGAACAGCCCTTCAGTCTTTTTATCTGCATCATCTGAACTCTTTTGATATTTGACCTTGACTCTGTGACACTGTGTACTGGAACACAGTCGTCAAAGACTCTGTGAACTCACGCCACATTTGTTTCTTCTCTTCATAGAAAATAACTTTTCAAAAAACACTGGAGAATGAGAAACACTAAAGATCTGAGCCCTTTAAAGGCCCAGAGCAGATCGCACACACCTGGAGTTCACTTTGTTTCAGTCACATGTTTAACACACAAACCTGCAGATTTAACACGAGTTCTTCTCTCAAACTGAAAACACTCTGTTCCACCTTGTGATGTCATCATGTGGTGATACAGGAAGTGCTCCACTGTGTTTTTAAACTCCACACACCTTCACTAGAATCATTTGGATCATTTCAGTCCTGGAATTGCCGATCTCGACTGAACTAAAGGTAAAAGGAGCTGTTCACTTGAAAACTACCACTTGATGACATCACAAGGTGGAACAGAGCGTTTGGAGCTTTGGAGATGTAGACAGACTAATAATAAAGAGTTCCTCAAACATGTGAATGAAACAAACACAACTCCAGGTCTGATTGAGGAGGAAACAACATTAGAAAAACTGTATTACTATTTTCTTTCCAGAAAAGTTTGATCTCAAATTTCAATATATTTAAAACATTGTAATAAATATTCACTCTGTATGTGTTCACTCATAAATAAAAGAGTTCAGTTTTATTTAGTGAAATGAAGGTTTAAAGTGTCAGAAAAAAAAACTTTGTGTCTCTTCATTCTGTGTGGAGTTTTCCTGTTGATGACATAGACAGAGGATCCTGTTTTGTAATTCACGCACACTTCCTGTATTTTTGGACTTTTTGTTTTCTACTTTTCTTCACAAACTGTCACTGTGAAATGATCCTGAATAGTTACAGGTGCTGTCCCCCCAAACTGAGTCAGAATTATACAAATATATGAATCTCAAATGTCAAATGCACTTTAAGATGAAGTAAAACTCTTAACAATATAAAACAGACTTGGTTTTACAGCAGTATTATTATTATTATTATTATTATTATTATTATTATTTAGGCAAATCTGTTAGAATCACTGTAAAACTCAAAATTTAAAGTTATGTTTTTTTGTATCTTCCTCCCATGTTCTAACATTGTTCCCTCATCAAAAACATGTCTGAATAGGTTTTTGAGTCCTCCACGCATGTTTGAGTAATCTAGTGATCTGTCTTGGGCCCTATTCAAAACACCACAGCTGTACATGTAGAACCCCCCGTGTGATGTCACTGAAAAGTATCAACAGAATGTGTCGGTGCTAAAACAGCCGTTTAGACTCTTGATACTTCTGCATCTGACCCTGTAATAGTACACAATAGTACACAATGGTACACAATAGTACACAATGGTATACAATGGCACACAATGGTACACAATGGCCTTTGGGTGGCACGGTGGCACATGTGCCCCTGTGACCTGGGCTGTTTAATTCATGTGTAAAGTTTGTTTTTTTGTCCAGTTTCGCTCAGACGGACGAAGATGCTCCATCAGACCAGGGCCATAAAAACAGACGAGGCTCAAACGCGACTTCCGGTCGTAAAACTGCTCTGGGTGGCGTGTTTCCGGGTCACATTGCGCCGCGGTTTAAACACGGGAGGCGGCTTCTCTCTTAATTGTTTTTTCAGCTTTGTCTGTGTAAATAGTCTTCAACAACGGCATCGTAACAGAGAAAAGAACAGACCGTCCGCAAACATGAAAGTGTCATCTGAATATCAGCGAAATCACAAGGTAAATCTGACGTTCACAAACGCTGGGGTGGGGTGAGTCTCGTGTTAAATGTGTTCTATATCTGTTTGAATCTGTCTTCATGATGGGAGAAATATTCATGTTGTTTTCATGTATAAACTCCATTTGAAGAGCGTATGTTTTTGGTTTAAGGGTTAATGACCCTCTGAGTTCTAAGTGTCTCACACCGACTTCAGGTGAACTTTTATTTCCATTGTGACACTGAACGACTTTGTTTGTGTTGAACCTGGATTAAATGGAATTACAATGTGAAAGTTTAATCTGCTCTTATATGGTCTTATTTTAGATTACGCGGGTCAAGTTACTCAGGTATTTTCTTGTGAACACCTGAAATATTCTGTTTGAATATGTGCGGAAATGTGCTCGTTCCATTACTGAAATAAAGTGATCACATTTGGTTTTGTGATGTTAATAACACACTCTTGTACCTGTAGTGGTTCATTGCATAAGAGAAGTGAATACAAATAATAGTGAAAAATCATCAATAAAACAATCTGAGCCCGTCAGGGTGAAGAATAATTCCCATTCGCACATGACAAAAAACAAGAATGGACATTGGTACTGTGATGGTGGAAAAATAGACATAAACAAGCCTTAAAACAAGTGTTTAGTTTATTCAATATTGAGAAGTCTTTTCACACACTCATTTAAAATATTTAAAATGTACCTGGTAAATCGTTTTATTATTTGTGGCCATATTATAAACAAAGTGCAAAATCACATGGGTAAAGTCGGGAGCAGTGCACTTTCCATTCAAACTAACCACGCCACAAATCACCTACAAAAAACTACAGGCGCAAAACAACAGGCGCAAAACAACAGGCGCAAAACTACAGGCGCAAAACTACAGGCGCAAAACAACAGGCGCAAAACAACAGGCGCAAAACTACAGGCGCAAAACTACAGGCGCAAAACTACAGGCGCAAAACTACAGGCGCAAAACAACAGGCGCAAAACTACAGGCGCAAAACTACAGGCGCAAAACTACAGGCGCAAAACTACAGGCGCAAAACAACAGGCGCAAAACTACAGGCGCAAACCAACAGGTGCAAAACAACGGGCGCAAAACAATGGGCGCAAAACTACGGGCGCAAAACTACAGGCGCAAAACTACAGGTGCAAAACAACAGGCGCAAAACTACAGGCGCAAAACTACAACTACAGGTGCAAAACTACAGGTGCAAAACAACAGGCACAAAACAACAGGCGCAAAACAACAGGTGCAAAACTACAGGCGCAAAACAACAGGTGCAAAACAACAGGCGCAAAACAATGGGCGCAAAACTACAGGCGCAAAACAACAGGCGCAAAACTACAGGCGCAAAACTACAGGCGCAAAACAACAGGTGCAAAACTACAGGCGCAAACCAACAGGTGCAAAACAACAGGCGCAAAACAATGGGCGCAAAACTACAGGCGCAAAACTACAACTACAGGTGCAAAACTACAGGTGCAAAACAACAGGCGCAAAACAACAGGCGCAAAACAACAGGTGCAAAACTACAGGCGCAAAACAACAGGTGCAAAACAACAGGCGCAAAACAATGGGCGCAAAACTACAGGCGCAAAACTACAACTACAGGTGCAAAACTACAGGTGCAAAACAACAGGCGCAAAACAACAGGCGCAAAACAACAGGTGCAAAACTACAGGCGCAAAACAACAGGTGCAAAACAACAGGCGCAAAACAATGGGCGCAAAACTACAGGCGCAAAACTACAACTACAGGTGCAAAACTACAGGTGCAAAACAACAGGCGCAAAACAACAGGCGCAAAACTACAGGCGCAAAACAACAGGTGCAAAACTACAGGGGCAAAACAACAGGTGCAAAACAACAGGCGCAAAACAACAGGTGCAAAACAATGGGCGCAAAACAATGGGCGCAAAACAACGGGCGCAAAACTACAGGCGCAAAACAACAGGGGCAAAACAACAGGTGCAAAACAACAGGCGCAAAACAATGGGCGCAAAAAAACAGGCGCAAAACTACAACTACAGGTGCAAAACTACAGGTGCAAAACAACGGGCGCAAAACTACAGGCGCAAAACAACAGGCGCAAAACTACAGGCGCAAAACTACAGGCGCAAAACAACGGGCGCAAAACTACAGGCGCAAAACAACAGGGGCAAAACAACAGGTGCAAAACAACAGGCGCAAAACTACGGGTGCAAAACAACAGGCGCAAAACTACGGGCGCAAAACTACGGGCGCAAAACTACGGGCGCAAAACATCAGGCGCAAAACGACAGGCGTGGTTTTGTAGGGTTCATGAGTGTATCCCCCACAAACGCTGTCCGTGATGTGCGTAATTTATTTATTTTTTTATTTATTTAATTAAAAGGGACAATGCACATTCATGAACAAATACTTGTAAATATGCCAGAATTATCCTGAAGGTACTTCACATCTGTAGTCCTCAGCAGGTCAAAGAGATAGAAACAACATAAGACAACTTCACACAACAGACAAACTGTCAATGACAATTCACAGGACAAACATGACAGAAACAACACAATAAAACACAATCATGACACACAACACTGACATTTACACAGAAGCAGAACATTAGTGATTCACAGATCTGATTTCTCTTAAGCCATCATAATGGAGAGCGACGGTACTGGTGGTCCGGAGCAGGATTCTGAGACGCCTCTCCTCCGGTCCGTCAAATGTCCGTTCACTCCGTAATAAAATGTCAGATGCCAAGTAGAAAAAGCCTTCAGAGACGTCTGTGTCATCGCCCATACCAAAACATGGACGGATGAGTCCCTGCTCTCGTGATCAGCTGCGTTTATGTCCCTCCCAGTGCGAACACCATCACGGCAGCCGAGCTAATTGCCGGGGAAGCTAGTGACATGCTAACTAAGTACCCAGTACTCCTCTGTTCATTATGGGGGATTTTAACAACTGGTGACTGAACAGCGTTTTACCGTCTTCCCAACAGTATGTGGACATTCCGACGAGACGGGCATCTTGGATTTATGCCACCTTAACATTGCCGTACCCGTTCGTATCCACCACTCGGGACTGCAGATTATTACATCATCTCACTACTCCCGCTGTACAGACAAACAACTGAAGAGACACTGTGAAGTAAAACATATGGTACTGAAGGCATCACAGCTAAGGTGCTGAAGAACTGTGCACAGGAGCATCTCGTGTTCTTCACTCCCTGTTCAAGGAAGTCTTTTTCACTGCCTCCATTCCAACCATGTGGAAAACATCCATAATAATCCGTGTACCAAAGACGCCCAGACCTATGGAGCTCAATCATTACCGACCTGTGGCACTCACCTCCATCATAATGAAGCACCTGGAGAAACTGCTGCTGAACATCATCTTGCCGGTTGTTAGCCCTCAACTAGACCCACTCCAGTTTGCCTGTAAGACAAAGGACGAAGCAGGAGGACGCTGTAGCCTGTCTGCTACACCTCACTTCACCCAGATCCTCTTCATGGACTTCAGCTCAGCCTTCAACTCCATCCAGAGGCACCTGATGATCCAGAAATATCTCCTCCAGACTGATCCATCTCATCCATAACTTCCTGAGCAACAGACGCGACCACATCCTCTGCCCTCACCATAAACACCGGTGCACCGCAGGGATGTGTGTTCAGTCCATTTCTTTACACAAATGACAATATCTGTTCCTTCATAAACATCACCTCAAATACTCAGATGATGCTGAGATCCAAAGGCAATAATTGAGTTATGGACTATTACAACACAATCATAAAGTTCACCAAATGGTGCAGTGACAAACATCTTCACCTCAATGCCCCTTTCAAATAGCTCAGGGTCACAAAAGACGATGCCCTTACAGTTGATCAGCAGATTACGAACTTTCACAAAAGAAGTCAACAACAACTGTCAATAATCAGAAAACTGTTTCTCTGCATGTGTTTTTACTGTTGCACCAGTGCAACATCAGGCCCATCCTGTTTTCCAATGTACTCACTGTAAAAAAACACTCTAAACTCACAAAGGTAAGACACACACACACACACACACACACACACACACACACACACACACACACACACAGCTGATAAAATCATAGGACTCCCCACACCCAACATGCAGCTATAGGGCAGAGCTGAGGAGGAGGTCTGGGTTTCTCCTTACACCTGTCCCTCTTTACGCCTGTCGTTCTTTACATCTTTTGCTCGTGGAGGAAACATCAGAACAATCTGTAAGTAAAACTACTCTGAAATAATAAAGAATCATATTTGATGCATAGCGTGATTTGCCGTAATGTAATGAATGGAAAAGACACTGAGACAGTGTAGTCATGGGACTTTCGGCTCTTTTATGGGATCCGAATCTTTTGGATCACTTCATTTCAAAGAGTCGTTCTAAAGACTGGTTCATTTACTATTTATTTATATGCGTCCTCTTTATCCAATAACAATGTACGCTCAATTTAAACGATATGTGCTGTTTTCCTCTCAAATGCACGTGTTATAACATCTATGGGCTTTAAAGTAATAAATGAAGAAAATCAATGATGTAAAGTTCATTTCAAACTCAGTGGCTCAGAAACTTGACCAAGATTAAAAAAAAAAAAAAAAAAAAAAAAGTTGTTATTTTATATTAGGCTACATGTTTCATATTATGTTTAAAATGGAAAGTGTACCAATCAATCAGTCAAACTTTATTTATAAAGCGCTTTTCTTACAAAAAATGTAACACAAAGTTTTACAGCGATTAAAAACAATCCCACATTTCCAAAACTACACATTGTAAAACATGAGGCTGAATACAGGCGAACCAGCTGAGAAAAGCACCACCAGAGGAGCCGTCCACACCAGAGGAGCCGTCTACACCAGAGGAGCCGTCTACACCAGAGGAGCCGTCCACACCAGAGGAGCCGTCCACACCAGAGGAGCCGTCTACACCAGAGGAGCCGTCCACACCAGAGGAGCCGTCCACACCAGAGGAGCCGTCTACACCAGAGGAGCCGTCCACACCAGAGGAGCCGTCCACACCAGAGGAGCCGTCTACACCAGAGGAGCCGTCCACACCAGAGGAGCCGTCTACACCAGAGGAGCCGTCCACACCAGAGGAGCCGTCTACACCAGAGGAGCAGAGAGCCGTCTACACCAGAGGAGCAGAGAGCCGTCTACACCAGAGGAGCCATCTACACCAGAGGAGCCGTCTACACCAGAGGAGCCGTCTACACCAGAGGAGCCGTCCACACCAGAGGAGCCGTCTACACCAGAGGAGCCGTCTACACCAGAGGAGCAGAGAGCCGTCTACACCAGAGGAGCCATCTACACCAGAGGAGCCGTCTACACCAGAGGAGCCGTCTACACCAGAGGAGCCGTCTACACCAGAGGAGCAGAGAGCCGTCTACACCAGAGGAGCCATCTACACCAGAGGAGCCGTCTACACCAGAGGAGCCGTCTACACCAGAGGAGCCGTCCACACCAGAGGAGCCGTCTACACCAGAGGAGCCGTCTACACCAGAGGAGCAGAGAGCCGTCTACACCAGAGGAGCCATCTACACCAGAGGAGCCGTCTACACCAGAGGAGCCGTCTACACCAGAGGAGCCGTCCACACCAGAGGAGCCGTCCACACCAGAGGAGCAGAGAGCCATATACACCAGAGGAGCCGTCTACACCAGGAGCAGAGAGCCGTCTACACCAGAGGAGCCGTCTACACCAGAGGAGCAGAGAGCCGTATACACCAGAGGAGCCGTCTACACCAGGAGCAGAGAGCCGTCTACACCAGAGGAGCCGTCCACACCAGAGGAGCAGAGAGCCATATACACCAGAGGAGCCGTCTACACCAGGAGCAGAGAGCCGTATACACCAGAGGAGCCGTCCACACCAGAGGAGCAGAGAGCCGTATACACCAGAGGAGCCGTCTACACCAGGAGCAGAGAGCCGTCTACACCAGAGGAGCCGTCTACACCAGAGGAGCAGAGAGCCGTCTACACCAGAGGAGCCATCTACACCAGAGGAGCCGTCTACACCAGAGGAGCCGTCTACACCAGAGGAGCCGTCCACACCAGAGGAGCCGTCTACACCAGGAGCAGAGAGCCGTCTACACCAGAGGAGCCGTCCACACCAGAGGAGCAGAGAGCCATATACACCAGAGGAGCCGTCTACACCAGGAGCAGAGAGCCGTCTACACCAGAGGAGCCGTCTACACCAGAGGAGCAGAGAGCCGTATACACCAGAGGAGCCGTCTACACCAGGAGCAGAGAGCCGTCTACACCAGAGGAGCCGTCCACACCAGAGGAGCAGAGAGCCATATACACCAGAGGAGCCGTCTACACCAGGAGCAGAGAGCCGTATACACCAGAGGAGCCGTCCACACCAGAGGAGCAGAGAGCCGTCTACACCAGAGGAGCCGTCTACACCAGGAGCAGAGAGCCGTCTACACCAGAGGAGCCGTCTACACCAGAGGAGCAGAGAGCCGTCTACACCAGAGGAGCCATCTACACCAGAGGAGCCGTCTACACCAGAGGAGCCGTCTACACCAGAGGAGCCGTCCACACCAGAGGAGCCGTCTACACCAGGAGCAGAGAGCCGTCTACACCAGAGGAGCCGTCCACACCAGAGGAGCAGAGAGCCATATACACCAGAGGAGCCGTCTACACCAGAGGAGCAGAGAGCCATCTACACCAGAGGAGCCATCTACACCAGAGGAGCCGTCTACACCAGAGGAGCCGTCTACACCAGAGGAGCCGTCCACACCAGAGGAGCCGTCTACACCAGGAGCAGAGAGCCGTCTACACCAGAGGAGCCGTCCACACCAGAGGAGCAGAGAGCCATATACACCAGAGGAGCCGTCTACACCAGAGGAGCAGAGAGCCATCTACACCAGAGGAGCCATCTACACCAGAGGAGCCGTCTACACCAGAGGAGCCGTCTACACCAGAGGAGCCGTCCACACCAGAGGAGCCGTCTACACCAGGAGCAGAGAGCCGTCTACACCAGAGGAGCCGTCCACACCAGAGGAGCAGAGAGCCATATACACCAGAGGAGCCGTCTACACCAGGAGCAGAGAGCCGTCTACACCAGAGGAGCCGTCCACACCAGAGGAGCAGAGAGCCGTATACACCAGAGGAGCCGTCTACACCAGAGGAGCCGTCCACACCAGAGGAGCCGTCTACACCAGGAGCAGAGAGCCGTCTACATCAGAGGAGCCGTCCACACCAGAGGAGCCGTCTACACCAGGAGCAGAGAGCCGTCCACCGCCACCAGGAACCGCACCAGGACACAGGGGAGAGAAGAGGCCCCTAACCCTACAGAGGAAACACTGGAAATCCTAAAAATGATAAAAGAGTTCAAGCTAATAATAAATGAAATAAAATATGATAAAATATAATAGAATAATAAAAAGAAGTAAAAGTATAAAATTTTAATCAAAGGCCAAACTATGAACATGAACGTTCTCTTTGGCCCTGAGGTCCTCCGGCAGACTGTTCCATAGACGAGGGCCGGAGTGCTGGAAAGACGCCTCTCCGTGAGTGTGTGTCCTGACTTTGGGAATGACCAGGAGCTGCCGGAGGAGCGCAGGGTCCACGAGGGTTTGTAAGGTAAAAGCAGTTCTGAAAGATAAGAAGGCCCAAGACCATTAAGACATTTAAACACCAGTAAAAGAACTTTAAAATCGATCCTGAAACTCACAGGGAGCCAATGCAGTGATTTTAAAACTGGTGTAATGTCCCGCCCTCTGGTCCTAGTCAGGACACGTGCTGCTGAATTTTGTAAGAATTGTAAACCTGAAGTATTACACTTCCGGCGCTGGTGAGAGCCGCAGCTGGTTGCATCGCGCTCCTCTATTTTCCAACTTTTTTTGCTCTTTACCTTCTTTGTGTGTTTGTACTTTTTGTAAATAGTGTGTATAAAGTTAAGTACTTCAGAAACGCGTTGGTTCTGCTTCGCTTCAACTTTTCTTTTGTTGGATTTTCGCCAATTTTCACCGGCGCGATGTGCGTGGGGCCACGACCCCCCATTGTATACACAAGGGATCAGCTGTTAGCGCTGCGCTGTGGTGTTCCCCCGAGACCGCCATGACATCCCGGCAGAGCTGCTACGGAAGACGTGCAGGGGCCGACGTGCTGGACGCAAACTCCGGGAAAAGAAGAGACGCTTCAGACCTGTGCTCCCCTCTGTCATCACGGGAAACGTGCGGTCTATTTCGAACAAGACGGACGAATTAGCGGCGCTCACGCGATATCAGCGGGAATACAGAGACAGTAGCATCATGCTTTTCACGGAGTCCTGGTTAACCCCGCAAATCCTGGATTCAGCTGTTGCTATGGACAACTTTCACCTGCTGCGCGCAGACAGGACGGCAGAGAGTGGTAAGAAGAAAGGAGGAGGTCTGGCTCTGTTTGTGAATGAGAAGTGGTGCAAAGCTGGACACTGTACAGTGAAGGAGCAGCTGTGTAACAGAGACATTGAGCTGCTGGCTGTTAGCATGAGGCCATATTATCTGCCCTGGGAGTTCTCACATGTGATTGTGATCGCTGTCTATGTTCCTCCCTCTGCTAATGCTGAGACAGCATGTGACACACTGCACTCCTGTACTAGCACACTCCAAACAAAGCATCCGCAGGCTCTCTTCCTGATTTCTGGAGACTTCAACCATGCATCTCCTGAGAGACAATAAAACACTGGATTTATTTTTTGCCAACGCCAAGGAGGCTTATTCTTCATCCCCACTGCCTCCCCTGGGTAGAGCTGACCACAACATTGTCCATCTGCGGCCTGTGTACCAGCCTATTGTGCACAGACAGCCTGTGGTGCCCCGTGTGGTGAAGAAGTGGACTGCTGAGAGTGAGGAGGCTCTGAGAGACTGTTTTGACACCACAGTGTGGACAGAGCTCTGTGACCCACATGGGGAGGACATCAATGCAGTGACAGAGTGTATCACGGACTACATCAACTTTTGTTTTGAAAACATCATCCCCTCCCAGACGGTGCGGTGTTTTTCAAACAACAAGCCATGGATTAACCCTGACATAAAAGCTCTGCTGAAGGAGAAGAAGAGAGCTTTTAGGTCAGGGACCAAGGAGGAGCTGAAGGCTGCACAGAAGAGGCTGAGGAGGAAAATCAGGACGAGCCAAGCCAGCCAAAAGAGAAGGATGGAGCAACAGCTGCAGCAGAAGAACATCCAGAGGGTGTGGAGAAGCCTCAAGACTATCTCAGGTTACAAAGCACCTCCTGTCCAGACGGAGGGGGACCGGCAGTGGGTGAACGAGCTCAATTCTCACTTCCTGAGATTTGATCAATCACCCACCACTCCCCCCACCCAGCTGCCAGCTCTCACCTCCCCAGCTGGACAATGGGGAACTCCTGCACCTCTTCACACCTCTGCCTCTGCTCTTCAGCCCACCACTACACATGGACTCACCCATCCCCCCAGCCTGCCACTGTCATTTTCTACAGCCCAGGTGAGACTGGAGCTCAAGAAGATCAGACCCAGGAAGGCAGCAGGAGCAGACGGCATCAGCTCCAGGCTCCTTAAGTCCTGTGCAGACGAACTGTGCGGAGTTATGGAGCATGTCTTCAACATGAGCCTTAAGCTGAGGGTGGTACCACAACTCTGGAAGACCTCCTGCGTGGTACCAGTGCCTAAGACACCGCACGCTAAAGACCCCAGCAGCTTCAGGCCGGTGGCTCTAACATCGCACCTGATGAAGACACTGGAGAGACTGGTCCTTGGCCACCTCCGCTCCACCGTGAGCTCAGCGATGGACCCGCTGCAGTTTGCATACCGGCCTGGCATCGGAGTGGAGGACGCCGTCATCTACCTGCTGCACCGCTCACTGTCTCACCTGAAGAACCCCGGCAGCACTGTGAGGATTCTCTTCTTTGACTTCTCCAGTGCTTTCAACACCATCCAGCCACTGCTCCTGAGAGACAAACTGGAGACCGCCGGTGTGGACTGTGACCTGGCAGACTGGATCCTGGACTACCTCACAAACCGGCCCCAGTTTGTGAGAGCCAAGAACTGCGTGTCTGACCTCATGACCTGCAGTGTGGGGGCACCCCAGGGCACGGTCCTCGCGCCCTTTCTTTTCACCCTTTCTCTGATGACTCTGCCATCATTGGCTTCATTAAGGATGACGACGATGTGGAGTACAGAGGACTAGCGCAGGACTTTGTGGACTGCTGTCAGCAGAACCACCTCATCATCAATGCAGGGAAGACCAAGGAGATGGTGGTGGACTTCCGCAGACGCCACTCTACTGTCACCTCAGTGAACATCCAGGGAAGGGACATTGAGAGAGTGGACTCTTACAAGTACCTGGGTGTTCATCTGAACAACAAACTGGACTGGACTCACAACACAGATGCACTGTACAGGAAGGGCCAGAGTCGGCTCTATCTCCTGAGGAGACTCAGGTCTTTTGGAGTGAGGGGGCCACTCCTGAAGACCTTCTATGACTCTGTGGTGGCATCAGCCATCCTGTACGGTGTGGTCTGCTGGAGCAGCAGCATCACAGAGAGGGAGAGGAAGAAGCTGGACAAGGTCATCAAGAAGTCCAGTTCAGTCCTGGGCTGTCCTCTGGACTCAGTGCAGCAGGTGGGGGACAAGAGGGTCCTGGCTAAGGTCATCTCTATGCTGGACCATGAGTGTTACCCCCTGCAGGACGCCCTGTCTGCTCTGGAGAGCAGCATCAGTGACAGACTGATTCACCCTCGCTGTGTGAAGGAGAGATTTCGCAGGTCTTTCCTTCCTGCTGCTGTCAGACTGTATAATGAACACTGTTAACACTGAACATGTGTCATTCAACTCTATCTATGTGCAATACTGAAGACCTCTGGTACAATTCACTCATGTCACTTTACTGATATTTATCCTGTCTGTACATAAACATAGTCATTACTGTAAATAACATAATATACTGAAGTCACTTTACTGAGATTTACTCTGTTCATATGCTGCACTGTTACTTTTATTGTACATAATAGTTTTTTTTGGTATTTTATATTTTATATTTTGTATTTTATATTTTTGCTCCACCGGAACAAAATTAGAGTCTATCTTTAAGTCTATTTCTAAATTATTATTTTTTTAGCCATTATCTATTATCTTGTTTTATTGCATGTTCCATTTTCCTGCTGTTCTTGAACTGTGCGTGGAAACCTGGAATTTCCCCACTGTGGGACTAATAAAGGCATATCTTATCTTATCTTATACACTTTTTGGGAAGACCAGAGAGTAGGGTATTACAGTAGTCTATTCGACTGGTGATAAAAGCATCAGTGTCTCCGTGTTGGCCCGAGAGAGAATGGGGCGGACTCTGGCTATGTTTTTTAGGTGATAGAAACCGATTTTTGTGATGTTTTTAATGTGTGGGATAAAAGTCGGCTCAGAGTCAAAAATGATGCCCAGGTTTTTCACTTGAGGAGATGGGTTAAAAGACTGTGCTTGTAATTTGGGTAAAAGTTTCTCTCTCTGGGCCTCAGGACCGATGACTAAAGCTAAAGCTGGAGAAAGTTTTCTGCCATCCAGGATTTGATATCTAGAATGCAGTTAAAAAGAGCATCCATTGGCCTGGTGTCATCAGGAGACATGGAGATGTAAAGCTGCGTATCATCTGCATAACTGTGGAAGTTGATTCCATGTTTCCTGATGACACCACCAAGAGGAGCATGTACAAGTTAAAAAGCACAGGGCCTAAAATGGAGCCCTGGTGCACACCACATGTGATTCTATGGACCTTGGAGGAGTATGTATCTACACTCACCATAAATGTTCTGTCTGTGAGGTAGGATGTGAACCATTTGTGAACAGCACCGGAGAGGCTGAGATGTTTTAGGCCAGTTAAAAGAATAGTGTGGTGTACTGTGTCAAAGGCAGCGCTCAGATCCAGTAAAACCAACACAGTCACCTTTTGTGAATCGTAATTTATTCTAAAATCATTTAAAATATTTGCCAAGGCAGTCTCGGTGCTGTGGCTCACCCTGAAACCAGACTGAAATTTTTCCAAAACGATGTGATCATCTAAAAAATAATTTAGTTGGATAAAAACAAGTTTTTCTAAAATTTTGCTTAAAAATGGTAAGTTAGACACTGGTCGGTAGTTGTTAAAATCATTAAAATCTAAATTGCTCTTCTTCAGCAGGGGCGTCATCACTGCTACTTTGAAGGCAGTGGGAAAGACCCCTGTCTGAAGAGAACAATTCATCATGATTAAAAGCTCATCCCTAAAAGATCCATAAAATGACTTAAATGGGGTGGGAATTGGATCTAAAAGACACGTGGTGGGCCTCACTGAGGAGAAAACTTTGTCAAGCATCTCAGCATTAACCAGGACAAAACTGTCCAGTGTTTCCTCTGGTGCAGACAAGCACTCAGATGTGTTAAAAACAGCTTTGACAAGATAAAATATCACAGGTCTGCAAACTGCTCACAGAGAGAGTCAGTGTCGAGTAAAACCTGCTAAAATCAGGGTTTAAAATGTTGTCTATGGTCGAGAAGAGAACTTTTGGATTATTTTTGTGGTTGCTGATTGTTGTGGAGAAGTAATGGTTTCTTGCGTTTCTTATCACATTGTTGTGTGTTCGTTGTTGATTGTTGAATCATTGGTGGTTTATTGTCGTTTTGTTTCTCTCTCTCTTGGATTTTCTCAGCTCTTCATTTCTCCAGGGAGGTTTTAATTTGGTTTTGATGTTTTTGGTTTTGAGTGGAGCCCCAGATCTCGAGCTGACCGTAGTCGACTGTTAAAATGGTCAGTAATAAAATCACAAGGCGCAGGTCAAACCACTGCGAGATTTTGTGAGTCGGCTGTGTGACGTGTTGAGTAAAATCCAAATAATTAAAAACATTTAAAAATTCATTTGCAGCAGGATCTAAAAGGTTCTCTATGTGCAAGTTAAACTCACCGGTTATAAAAATCAGATTAAATGAATTGTGTAAAATAGATAAAAACTCAGAAAACTCACTGATAAAAAGGCTGCATTTTTTTGGTCTTTTTACTGTGACGGATAAAATTTGGGGGTTGATAAAAACAATTGAGTGATGTTCAAAACTTGTAAAAATTGTTCAATAAAACAGGTTTGGTGAGTGTTTGTACATATAGAAGCAGTGCCACTTTCCCTTTTACCATTTCGAATTGAAAAAGCAAAGTTAAAAGTGGCTGGTGAGGCTCCTGAGAACATCTGGTGCATCTGCCCAGTTTCGGTGTTTCAGTGAAAAAGAAGCAGTCGCGTTTGTGGTGTAGGTGTATCCGCATAGACATATTTTTATAACGTTAAATGTGCTCATATTTCACATCGGTCTTCTGGTTAATAGTTTTCTATGCACAATATTTGAGGAAAAGTCTGGTGTGTTCTCATGGATCTATTCTCTACCAGCTTACAGTTAACTCTATTTAGTTTTAATTTGATTCTGGCTCTCGACGAAGGAGGTCTCATTTTTCTCTCCTCTCCTGCCCTTATCTTTCCTGCTTCGCTTCTCTTGTCTCGTCTGGTCTAGTGTCTTGTACTTTGTGAGACTCTTTGCCCTGCTCTTCCAAACCTAAAATTAATCATGGATTTGGTCAGTTGGTTTCCCATCGCAAATGACGTTTTCTGCAGGGTATACGCTGGATCGTTGGGAGAAGTGGCGCGTCGTGTGTCTGGCGGCTCTTTCCGTGGACAGAAGACATCTACCTATTCGGAACCATGATTTCAGGCCTTTTGCTGATTGGATTAGGCATGGCCCTGATTTTTCGAAACGCTCCGAATACTGAGGCAGCGGTTCAAAGCCCCACTTGGCTGCCCGGGCTGATTGTGGTGGGCAGAGCTGTCAGCACTCAGACTGTGGCTCTAAACTTTAAACCGCAGTATGGATGATAACATGGAGACGCCCGCAGCCCTGCACAGACAAATATACACAAGATCAATATGGACAAAGAGAGTAGTAGTCGCCAAACAACCTGAATCTGCTTTTGGCCTCGCTCATCTCGCACTGGCCTCGGACAAAGCCGCTGCTGGAACAAACTCCCCCCGATGAACATGGCAGGGAGACGCTGTTGCATTCCTTCCCCCACTCGACCTGACACCTGTGGATGTGGACTCTGTCTGGGGCCTGATTGAGGTTGTCTCCATAGCCGTTAAGATTGTGATGCCAGACGGAGCGACTCTCCAGGCCCACCCCACTCCCCACGCCTTCACTGTTGTATTGTGTTTCTGTTTTGTGTTGTGGTTTTGCCTGTAATTCCACCCCCCAGTCCCCTCTCCTGTTGCAAGTCGAGTCTTCATGTTGTACTGTGTTCGATTATGTGCTGACGTTTTTTTGTCCGTGTCCCACATTATGCTCCCCACAGGAGCATGGTCGGGGGGGTTGTTTCTTTTTTTTCTCCTCCTCTTCTGCTGTAGTGTTTTTTATTTTATTTTATTTTTTTACTTGCCTGAGATAAGGCTGCAAAACCTGAATTTTCCCTCCGGGGATCAATAAAGTATCTATCTATCTATCTATCTATTTATTTATTTATCTGAGCAGCAGTACAGAGGTTAAATCAGATTATGTCTCGTGACTTCACACAGTTCTCGGGCTCTTCCTCAGAACTCTGGACACAGTTCTCATTCACAAACACATGATCAGTGAATTCTACTTGTTTTTTCAACACAACAAATCTGTTCTCATGTGGAAAAATACTTTCACCCAAACTCTGCTACTTTCAATATAGAAACTCAAGCAGGAGCAAAAAGCAAATATTTGAGAGCTCCCAAAATGTATCAACAAAGATGTTTTCCTCTCAAATGCACATGAGACGGCACATGTCATAATGTCTGTGGGCGTTAAAGTAATAAATGACTGAAAATGAGAACTAAACCAGAGCTTCTCTGTGAACCAGCGCTTCTCTGAAACTGCATTTCGCTGAGATGAAATTTTGTTTAGATAAACCGTAACTCTGTTTAGGATTGTGTGAGCTGTTTTGCAAATGTCAGTTTTCAATAGAGAAGTGTGTCAAAGTGATTAAAAACAACAAGCAAATATGTTTTTTGTGCACTAAGCTCTGACTCGTGTCACTGTTCTGCTTCTGTCAAGAGTCTTGAGTTGTTCAGTGTAAATCAGTGTAAAAATGCAGAGAGACTAGATTTGGTTCTTTTTAAAAATGAGATCTGGTTCTAGCCTTTCACTTTAAGGAACCGTTCAAAACCTGATGATCTATTCTAGCCCTCAAGATGTGTGTAGAATCCCTCAGTCGTCCAGGTAGGATCCATGGCAAAAGGAGAAGTTGTGAACTGGACAAAAGTTTATTCTAGCCCTGAAAGCTGGCTTGTTTTAGCCATTAGCTTGAAGCTAATCTTGCCAAAACAAAACATCTGGCATCTTACCTGCGCTGACCTTTCGTCATGGGGCCCTATGGGGCACTCTGCTCTAAGTCTGCAATCCAGAACCCAAGCACTCCTTGTGGTCACCTGCCCGCTCGAGCTGTAGTGTTTATATGATTATCACTACTGGCCCCTCTCTCTTTTTTTCTGTCCCAGCATCGTTCATGGAGTCTGAAGAGGAAATTGTGGCGATGAAATCTGAACTCCAGTCAATCCATTTGCTAATCCATAACCTCCATAAAACAGAGATGGAGCTGTTTTCAAGAACTGTACCTTAAGCCTTTCCAAATAACTGTACCGTAAACCTTTCTGAAGAACTGTCCCTTAAACCCTTCCAAAGAACTGTACCTTAAACCCAAAGAACTGTACCTTAAACCCTTCCAAAGAACTGTACCTTAAACCCTTCCAAAGAACTGTACCTTAAATCCTTCCAAAGAACTGTACCTTAAATCCTTCCAAAGAACTGTACTTTAAACCCAAAGAACTGTACCTTAAACCCTTCCAAAGAACTGTAGCGGCATCACCTGGAAAGGCTTCTGTTAAAATCTCCACATCCAAATGGGTTTAAGTTGTAAAAGGAGCAAAAAAGCAATGAACTCCATGATGATTTTATTGGTTTAGATTGTGATACTTTTCAAGGTCTCATTGTTATTCCTCACCGAAAGTGTTTTCTCCTACTCTCCATTCTTCCCTTTAGGGCCTAAACAGCTCTCGTCATGTGACCGCTTCCATCATCCCCTCAAACCTCTTCTGGACATAAGGGTCCTTGTTTGTCATCTTCTCCTCTGATTAAGCCGAGCCTTGTGCCAGATGTTCTCCTTCACAGAGGTTGCTCCTGTTAACCTTAGCAACTGATTGAGTGTGGGTCTTTAGCAGTGCTGTAACAGGCTGCGGCGTGTAACTTTAACCACCGTGCTCCTGATTGGTTCTTTGGTTGCTACTTGCAGTCAGATTTCCAAATATGGAACTTAACACTCAGGTCCAATCAGGTCAAAACCTGGACTGAACCAAGATTGAACCAGAGTTTTTCTGTTCACAGTAGAGGCTTGACCCACGAGCAAGGCGCTGCTGCTGCTGCTGCTGCTGCTGCTGCTGCTGCTGAAGTCATGGGGTGTTCATGGAAGTTTGTGGTGCTCTTGGTGTTTGCGTCGATGACCGTTCAGTACGTGGTCATACAAACTTTAACTTCCACCTCCTACCTGCTGTGCCCCGCCCACTCCAGCACCAACCCCGCCCACTTCTCTTCTGACCTTGCCTTCAAGAGCGAGGACCTGAAGTGAGACTTTACTTAAATTGTGTTTTCCTCAGGGATACCACTTTTGCACATATTACACTGAAAGCCAAATCTAGCTGCTCAGAATATTCTATCCCACATTGATCGAATCCACTCAGTGTTATTTGCAGTGAAAATTCTGTAAAAGGTGATAATAAAAACACACAAAACTGTTTTGTTTGGCAGTAGTTCATTTTGACAAACATTATTCTTAGCACACTGTAGTTTACAAAGATGTAAATGTTCCTGAATGACTCTTTATTTGAGCAGAGGCACAAACTCCACCTCCAGGACACACGTGCTCATCCTGGCCACCACCCGCTGTGGCTCCACCTTCACCGGGCAGCTTCTCAACCAGCACCCAGACGTCTTCTGCCTGTTTGAGCCTCTGTTTCACGTCCAGGACTCCCTCACGGGACGCTTCAACTTTAACAGAGAGGTAACACACACCGCACCATGCTCCTTCCCCCCTCCAAGTGGAGGCGCAGCGGCTCTACTCTGAGCTCCTCCCGTGTAACTAAGCGCCCAGACACTCTGCAGAGGAGGCTTATTTAACCAATTTTATCCACGATCTTGTCCTTTTGGTCATTATCTAAAGCTCATAAGCAAGGTGAGAGTAAGAACAGAGAAGTAAACCAGGTTTAGACCTGGTTTAGTCCTGGTTCAGACCTGTTCCTAGTGCATGTTGCAGGTCCTGGATTGATGGAGCCATCAGGACAACATCATCTGCAAACAGCAGAGATGAGATCCTGTGGTCCCCAAACCGGACCCCCTCCAGCCCCTGACTGCGCCTAGAAATTCTGTCCATAAAAACAGTGAACAGAACCAGGACAACCTGCAGAACAGAACCAGAACAACCTGCAGAACAGAACCAGAACAACCTGCAGAACAGAACCAGAACAACCTGCAGAACAGAACCAGGACAACCTGCAGAACAGAACCAGAACAACCTGCAGAACAGAACCAGAACAACCTGCACTGGGAACAGGTCTGACAGAGAACACCGTCTGGCCACAGTCGAGGTCAACAGCTCTGCACCTGCTCTGTAAAATACAGTCTGTACAGTTCATTCTGTAAATTTCACACTGTTAAGTTCACACTGTAAATTTCACACTGCACAGTTCACTCTGTAAATTTCACACTGTAAACGATGTTGGTGAAGCACTGCTCCCCCTCCTGAGGTGATCGTCCACCTTTTGGTACCTGTTAGATTAGATTTTGTGTGATTCTTCTGACCTTTTTCTCCTCCTCTCCTCCTCTCCTCCTCTCTCTTCTCTCCTCTCTTCTCTCTCCTCTCCTCCTCTCCCCTCTCCTCCTCTCCTCCTCTCCTCTCTTCCTCTCTCCTCTCTCCTCTCCTCCTCTCTCCTCTCTCCTCTCCTCTCCCCTCTCTTCCTCCCCTCTCTCCTCTCTCCTCTCCTCCTCTCTCCTCTCTTCTCTCCTCTCCCCTCTCTTCCTCCCCTCTCTCCTCTCTTCTCTCCTCCCTCCTTAGTTGATTCTGGGGGCCAATCGTGACCTCTTGTGGAGTCTGTTCCGGTGTGACCTTTACGCTCTGGAGAGGTACATCCGGCCTGCCCCGACCGACCACATGGTGCACAACCTGTTCTTCCAGAGCTACAGCCGGACCCTGACCCAACCGCCCGTGTGCCAGAAGGGTCCCTGTAACCCGGTCAACCTGACCCGGGTGGCCCAGGCGTGCCGAGGGAAGTCCCACGTGGCCTATAAGACGGTGAGTCCAGGCGGGTTCTGTGCCCTTGAGCAAGATCAGTGTGAAGTGAAGTGACAGTGAATCAGAAGTGAATCCTTTACACTGCACCAGACACTCACTTCACTTTTTAGTGATAAACTGATGAAATGGTTCTTAAATCATCCAAACTAAAGATTCTTAAACTTACTGAGACGTCTCAGAGCAAAACTGTGAAGAGTGTGGAGCTTTCTCCCACAGCAGCTGATGCATGTGCAGTCGTTTCATTAGTGCGATGCTCACTGTTGTGTTGTGATTTTGTGACTTAGCGTGAAGAGCAAAGATTGTGTTTTTGGTGAATATATTTTCATATATTTATACATGAAATTATAATATATTTATATTTTCATATATTTTGGTGAATGCATTTTCCAAACAATAAAAGGCCACATGGTGATAAATATGTATGTGTGTATGTGTATGTGTGTGTATGTATATATGTATGTATGTATGTACTGTACATCCCACACGTCCCCGCTCCGGCCCGCTCCGTCCCGCTCCGTCCCGCTCTGTCTCGCTCTGTCCCGCTCCGTCCCGCTCCGTCTCGCTCCGCCCCGCTCTGTCCCACTCTGTCTCACTCTGTCCCGTTCTGTCCAGCTCCGTCCCGCTCTGTCCCGCTCCGTCCAGCTCCGTCCCGCTCTGTCCCGCTCCGTCCTGCTCCGTCCCGCTCCGTCTCGCTCCGTCCCGCTCCGTCCCGCTCCGTCCCGCTCCGTCCCGCTCCGTCTCGCTCCGTCCCGCTCCGTCTCGCTCCGTCTCGCTCCGTCCCGCTCCGTCCCGCTCCGTCCCGCTCTGTCCCGCTCTGTCCCGCTCCGTCCCGCTCCGTCCCGCTCCGTCTCGCTCCGTCTCGCTCCGTCCCGCTCCGTCCCGCTCCGTCTCGCTCCGTCCCGCTCCGTCCCGCTCCGTCCCGCTCCGTCCCGCTCCGTCCCGCTCCGTCTCGCTCTGTCCCGCTCCGTCCCGCTCCGTCCCGCTCCGTCCCGCTCCGTCTCGCTCCGTCCCGCTCCGTCCCGCTCCGTCCCGCTCCGTCCCGCTCCGTCTCGCTCTGTCCCGCTCTGTCCCGCTCCGTCCCGCTCCGTCCCGCTCCGTCTCGCTCCGTCTCGCTCCGTCCCGCTCCGTCCCGCTCTGTCCCGCTCTGTCCCGCTCTGTCCCGCTCCGTCCCGCTCCGTCCCGCTCTGTCTCGCTCCGTCTCGCTCCGTCCCGCTCTGTCCCGCTCTGTCCCGCTCCGTCCCGCTCCGTCCCGCTCTGTCCCGCTCCGTCCCGCTCCGTCTCGCTCCGTCCCGCTCTGTCCCGCTCCGTCCCGCTCTGTCCCGCTCCGTCCCGCTCCGTCTCGCTCCGTCTCGCTCCGTCCCGCTCCGTCCCGCTCTGTCCCGCTCTGTCCCGCTCTGTCCCGCTCCGTCCCGCTCCGTCCCGCTCCGTCTCGCTCCGTCTCGCTCCGTCCCGCTCTGTCCCGCTCTGTCCCGCTCCGTCCCGCTCCGTCCCGCTCTGTCCCGCTCCGTCCCGCTCCGTCTCGCTCTGTCCCGCTCTGTCCCGCTCCGTCCCGCTCCGTCCCGCTCTGTCCCGCTCTGTCCCGCTCCGTCCCGCTCCGTCCCGCTCTGTCCCGCTCTGTCCCGCTCCGTCCCGCTCTGTCTCGCTCTGTCCCGCTCCGTCCCGCTCTGTCTCGCTCTGTCCCGCTCTGTCCCGCTCTGTCCCGCTCCGTCCCGCTCTGTCCCGCTCCGTCCCGCTCTGTCTCGCTCTGTCCCGCTCTGTCCCGCTCCGTCCCGCTCTGTCCCGCTCCGTCCCGCTCTGTCTCGCTC
The DNA here is from genome assembly GCA_029959045.1 of Taenioides sp. WSHXM2023. Classification (NCBI taxonomy): domain Eukaryota; kingdom Metazoa; phylum Chordata; class Actinopteri; order Gobiiformes; family Gobiidae; genus Taenioides; species Taenioides sp. WSHXM2023. The sequence goes on from CM057091.1 coordinate 1,293,888, forward strand.
CATCCCGCTCTGTCCCGCTCCGTCCCGCTCTGTCTCGCTCTGTCCCGCTCTGTCCCGCTCCGTCCCGCTCTGTCTCGCTTTGTCCCGGTCTCGCTGTGCTCCGCATCATGTTGGAATGTTTGACAGCTGTCAATCACCATTCCAGACCCCGCCCCGGACCACAGCCCCGCCCCTCAGTCCTCCAGGTGCTGCCTACTTTAAGCTCTGACAGGTGTGACAGGTGATAGACTTCTGGACTATCACACAGGCACCTTTGGGCTGCAGTGGCTCAGTTGTGTTTGCCCTCTGATCCAAAGGTTGGAGGTTTGAATCCCGCTCTTGACATAAACACCTTTGGTAGAGCCGACAGATCCACTGACCCACAGGTTGGCGGTGTCCCACAGATGAATGCAAGACACTTATACTGTTGTTTGAATTGTTTAAATCCAGCTGAGCGTGTGTAAACCCTGGCCTCTTGTTGCAGGTGCGAGTGGTGGTGGTGGGAGAACTGCGCCCCCTGCTGGAGGACCCTCGCCTCAATATTAAAGTGATCCAACTGGTGCGGGACCCTCGGGGGATCCTCAACTCCAGGATCGAAACCTTCTCGGACTGGTACAAGACCTGGAAACTCTGGAAGAGCTCAGGACACAGACCTGCGTCCCTCCACATAGACCCACCACAGTTCAGCTCCACCTGCCATGAGCTACACAGCTCCCTGTCCACCGCCCTGAGCCGCCCCGACTGGCTCAGGGGCAGGTACTAAACCAGGACTGAACCAGGACTGAACCAGGACTGAGCCAGGACTGAGCCAGGACTGAGCCAGGACTGAACCAGGACTGAGCCAGGACTGAACCAGGACTGAGCCAGGACTGAGCCAGGACTGAATCAGGACTGACACCTAATGCATGACTGTGCTTCCTGCAGAAATAAATCGGGTTTTGATCCAATTTGATTAAAAAAAGAAAAAAAAAAGTTGAAAAGGATCCATAAAGAGTAAAAAGTGCAGTCTCTCCCCAAAAACAAGGGAACTTGGCAGGTGCACACTGAGCCTCCATCTCAGGCGCCTCGTCCGTCACGGCGTCCGGCGGAGGAGGTAAAGCTTTCCGATTAGCATCAGCATTCGCTCGATTAGCACTAGCCACATTTTACTTTCCAGACCTCCGTCAGTCTTGGCTCGTTGTTGCAGGAGGAGATACAAACCAGGACTAAAGGAGAGAGAGAAATACTTTACTGATCCAGAGGGAAATTCCAGTTTAGCTGCAGCAGATCCTGTGGAAGAGCCAAAAGTGCCTCTCCTCTGTGTCCTGCAGCATCACAGCAGCCAGAACCGCTCAGTGTGTGAGCCAGATAGCCACAAGAGCAGCCATCCACTCCTTTGGCATGGGGACTAGAAGCAGGAGGATTGAACCAGAGCTAATCCAAAACTAAACCAGGACTGAACCAGAGCTAACCCCGAACTGAACCACACGAATTCCTATTCCAGTATTATAGTTTTTATTGCCGTTCTTCTGTAGGTACATGCTGGTGCGCTACGAGGACCTGTCCAGGAACCCTCTGCAGAAGACCAAGGAGATCTACGACTTTGTGGGTCTGAGCATGACTCCGAGCGTGGAGGAGTGGATCCGGATCAACACCAGAGCCGCCGATGTCCGGGTCAAGGACAAGTACGGCACCAGGCGCGACTCTGCTGCCAACGCCGAGAGCTGGCGCCTGGAGCTGCCCTTTGACATGGTGCAGCACGTCCAGGCCGAGTGCCGCCACGCGCTGAGCATCATGGGATACCGTGAGGTCCAGTCCGCCCAAGAGCTCCGCAACATGAATGTTTCTCTGGTCCAAGACAAAACCTTTGAGCCGTTTGGTTAAGGGTCAGTGGTGGGTTGGACGCTTATGGTTAAAGTGCAGATTTTTATGATTCTCTCATTTTGACTTAATCTGGTGATAAAACCTGTTGTAATTATAAATGACAAATCAATAAGAAATTTGCAAAGAAAAGTTGAATCAAATGTACAAAAACTCTCAAGTCAATATCACTTTATAACCGTCTCAAGCAGGTGTCACGGCACATTTCCATCTACGCCGTCTAGTCTAGGGTGCGTCCACTGGTACAGACGGGAAATTAATTATACAAACGCAGATTGTTACATATAACCTGTAACTGTATATATAACCTGTAAAAGCACAGAGTTAATCCACGCATCTTAAACCGGTGCGCCGTAGGTTTCGACCGTACGATATGTTCTACTTTTACATCAGGATTTTTTGTGCTTATGTCTCGTTTCTACTCGACTGTCCACAGCATCAGTTTGTATAAACGTGTAGATCCGTCTGTGCATGTTGGCGCTTCCTAATGATATTGTAGTTATTTATATTTGATATTTGTAATGATATTGTCGTAATGAACGTCTGTATTTGTAGGACCGGGGCGGGTGCTTGGGGCGGTGCTTTAAGAGGTGGTTTTAGAATTCTGTCTAACAGTTCGGCACTTTACACAAGAAACACATTATTTTCTGATACTTTAAACATGATTTCCACAAAATAAAGTTTAGTTTTCCTATATTTTTACTTGGTATCTTATCATCTTTGTGTACATTTGCAGTTTTAGGCCACTGTATAACATGGTTGCTGTGGTAACAGTTATGGAATTCCCTATTGCATGTCATGATTTACAACCAGGAAGTGAAATTTGAAACTGAAACTTTTTGCCCATAGATTGTTAGTTCTACTCGGCCCTGGTGTTTTTATTTCACTCTTTTGTCCCTAAATCAAGATCTGAAGTGCATCCGGTGCCTCCTTCCCCCGAGGCGACGCCCACAAGCGCCCGGCCGTACGACAACCTCACTCCTGATTGGCTCTTTGGTTTTGCGCTCAGATTTCCAAATATGGTCCCTGGTTGCAGACTAGCCACTATAACGGCTGGCCTCGATGGGCTTCATTTGGCTGAAGCTGAACGCGCTGAGTGACGTCACACTCCCACAGCAGCACAGTCTGTTTCTGCCCAGTTATGAAATCTGCTCCTGTATGAATGAAGGATTTTGTGAAGAATTTGTGTTTTTCAGACTCTAGATGACGTCAGACCAACAGCCCGATTTCCATCTTGATTACGTTGTACAAACTAGACCCAGTATCTTCTTAAAATCTGCTGTTCAGCATTTAACCCCCATCTGTGATACTGGCCTAGAATGTTGTGATGTCACTGGAAACTCAGCAACTGCCAGAGACGCAGGAATGTCCCATTTAAACCAGCGCAGCACAAAAGCGTTTTTTTTTTTTTATTTGAACGTTTTGGTCCAGTCGTGTACAGAACACAGGAACCTCATCTTTAAGGTGAAGTACACTTCTCTGCATTTGACCCGTCTTTCACCCAGTGTCCTGGTCAGCTGGAGCTGGAGGATTGGCTCATTGTGCCAAAGGAAACTCTCCCAGGAACAGGGCGAAAGGCTGGGGAGCCGGGGAATCAAACCTGGAACCTTCTGCTGTGAAGCATGACTTCAACCCACTCAGCCACCGTAAATGCATGAACATTCATTAAGAGTGAACGTATTGATGTGAGTAAAGAGTTCGCATGATTCGCCGCAGAACGACTGGGACGAGGTTTGGACGTCCTCCGAGTCCTTAAACCTCCTCTGTGCTAAATATGAACTGTGCTTATGTCACAGTGATGCTCTATAAAGGTCTGAACCTCCCTCTAGCGCACTCTGCTGGAGACACTCTGTACCACAAGCCGCCCTGGGGCAGCCTGACAGACGAGTGGCTGCCACATTTCATCCCACTAATGGGTGACCAGTCGAATAGTCGAAAGTGAAACATAAAAATGCTAATGCAACAATTTCGGTGAATTTAAAGTGAAAAAAAATGGTGAAAAAACTCGCCTCAGTTCAGACTCTTGAGGAGACGCTCACTGTCTCATACCTGAGGAAGGTCAGAAGGTCAAGTATCCTACACTCACACTCTCTACACACTCCGCACAGGAGAAGAAGAGCACAAAGCCACATGATCCTCAGTGAGGAACAGCCCACAAGAAGATGAACGAGACGAGGAGATGACGAGCTCCAAACGCCGTCACGACCGAACAGGTTCACAAGGAACGCAGCCCAGGTGAAGGTCAGCGGTGGGCAGAAGTGACGGGCACCTTCACTGTGCTGCAGGAAAACACGAGCGTTTTATGGACATGGAGTTTCTTCAATAAAACATCAGAAACAGAGTTTGTGCGCAGTAATGTCCTGTTTCGAGCCTTAACCCTGCAGGACCTGGAGTCACAGCAGCAGAGCCTAAAGCCGCTTCATGTTTCTCCAGGTTTGTGAATGTCGATTCATTCTCAGACATTTTCAACAAAGGTTAAATAAAATAAAACGTTTAACTGCTAAAAATGAATGAAGTGACCGGGCTGCTGTGTTTGTGACTCTAATCACAGAGGAGCCGCTTCAGCCCCACCGTAAACCCGACTGTCCACGACCTTTGTGTTTTAATACAAAAACATTCTCTTTGTTTCTTTTGTACATTAAGAAACACCGTACGAGATGAGATATTGTCTTTAAAAAGAAGTTCATGTATTTATTTTATTCATGAAAATCTGAGTTACACGTCAGTGAGTTTGGACCAAACCCTTTAAATGTTTTTAGGTTTTGAACACAGAAAATAATGAGGTACAGCTCCTTTAAAGCCTGTGTAAGAAAAGCTCTGCTCTGAGTTTAAAGGAGCGGCAGGTGGGTCAGGAGCGCAGGTGGGTGGGTCAGGAGCGGCAGGTGGGTCAGGAGCGGCAGGTGCTAGCTGCAGGAGCGAGCGCCGGCAGCAGGAGCAGGCTAAAGTTTCGGCCTCAGTGAAGGAGGCTTTGTGTCTCTTCTCTAATCTCTGTCCTCTGCCCCAAACCCCATCTTAGTTTACTTCATTAGACATGCACCCGGAGAGAGGGAGGGAGAGAGGGAGGAGAGAGGAGAGAGGGAGGAGAGAGGGAGGAGAGAGGGAGGAGAGTGAGAGAGGGAGGAGAGAGGGAGGAGAGAGGAGAGAGGGAGGAGAGAGGGAGGAGAGAGGAGAGAGGGAGGAGAGAGGGAGGAGAGAGGGAGGAGAGAGGGAGGAGAGAGGAGAGAGGGAGGAGAGAGGGAGGAGAGAGGGAGAGAGGGAGGAGAGAGGGAGGAGAGAGGGAGGAGAGAGGGAGGAGAGAGGAGAGAGGGAGGAGAGAGGGAGGAGAGAGGAGAGAGGAGGAGAGAGGGAGGAGAGAGGGAGGAGAGAGGGAGGAGAGAGGAGAGAGGGAGGAGAGAGGGAGGAGAGAGGGAGGAGAGAGGAGAGAGGGAGGAGAGAGGGAGGAGAGAGGGAGGAGAGAGGAGAGAGGGGAGGGAGAGAGGGAGGAGAGAGGGAGGAGAGAGGGAGGAGGGAGGAGAGAGGGAGGAGAGAGGGAGGAGAGGGGGAGAGAGGGAGGAGAGAGGGAGGAGAGAGGGAGAGAGGGAGGAGAGAGGGAGGAGAGGGGGAGAGAGGGAGGAGAGAGGGAGGAGAGAGGAAGGAGAGAGGAGGAGAGGAGGAGAGAGAGAGGGAGGAGAGAGGAGAGGAGAGAGGGAGGAGAGAGGGAGGAGAGAGGGAGGAGAGAGATGGAGAGGGAGGAGAGAGGGAGGAGAGAGGGAGGAGAGAGGGAGGAGAGAGGAGAGAGGGAGGAGAGAGGAGGAGAGAGGAGAGAGGGATGAGAGGGAGGAGAGAGGGAGGAGAGAGGAGGAGAGAGGAGGAGAGAGGAGAGAGGGAGGAGAGAGGGAGGAGAGAGGGAGGAGAGAGGGATGAGAGAGAGAGAGGAGAGAGGGAGGAGAGGGGAGGAGAGAGGGATGAGAGAGGAGAGAGGGAGGAGAGAGGAGAGGAGAGAGGGAGGAGAGAGGGATGAGAGAGGGAGGAGAGAGGGAGGAGAGAGGAGAGGAGAGAGGGAGGAGAGAGGGATGAGAGAGGGAGGAGAGAGGGAGGAGAGAGGGAGGAGAGAGGGAGGAGAAGGAGAGAGGAGGAGAGAGGGAGGAGAGAGGAGAGAGGGATGAGAGAGGGAGAGAGGAGGAGAGAGGAGAGAGGGAGGAGAGAGGGAGGAGAGAGGAGAGAGGGAGGAGAGAGGGAGGAGAGAGGGATGAAAGAGGGATGAGAGAGGGAGGAGAGAGGAGAGAGGGAGGAGAGAGAGAGGGAGGAGAGAGGATGAGAGAGGGAGGAGAGAGGGAGGAGAGAGGAGAGAGGGAGGAGAGAGGGATAGGAGAGAGGAGAGAAGGAGGAGAGAGGAGAGAGGGAGGAGAGAGGGAGGAGAGAGGGAGGAGAGAGGGAGGAGAGAGGGAGGAGAGAGGGAGGAGAGAGGAGAGAGGGAGGAGAGAGGGAGGAGAGAGGGAGGAGAGAGGAGAGAGGGAGGAGAGAGGAGAGAGGGAGGAGAGAGGGAGGAGAGAGGATGAGAGAGGGAGGAGAGAGGGAGGAGAGAGGGAGGAGAGAGGGAGGAGAGAGGAGAGAGGAGGAGAGAGGGATGAGAGAGGGAGGAGAGAGGGAGGAGAGAGGGAGGAAGAGAGGAGGAGAGAGGGAGGAGAGAGGGAGAGAGGGAGGAGAGAGGGAGGAGAGAGGAGAGAAGGAGGAGAGAGGGAGGAGAGAGGAGAGAGGGAGGAGAGAGGGAGGAGAGAGGAGAGAAGGAGGAGAGAGGGAGGAGAGAGGAGAGAAGGAGGAGAGAGGAGAGAGAGAAGGAGGAGAGAGGGAGGAGAGAGGAGAGAGGGAGGAGAGAGGGAGAGAGGAGAGAGGAGAGAAGGAGAGAGGGAGGAGAGAGGAGAGAAGGAGAGAGGGAGGAGAGGAGAGAAGGAGAGAGGGAGGAGAAGGAGGAGAAGAGAGGGAGGGAGAGAAGGAGAGTGGGAGGAGGGAGAAGTAGAGAGGAGGAGAGAAGAGAGGGAGGAGGGAGGAGAGAAGGAGAGAGGGACGAGAGAAGGAGAAAGGGAGGAGAGAGGGGGAGAGAGGGAGGAAGAGAGGGAGGAGAGAGGGAGGGAGGAGGAACGAGGCGGAGGAGGAAGAGAGGGAGGAAAGACAGGGAGGAGGGAGGGAGAAGAGAAGAGAAGGAGGGAGGAAGAAGGAGAACAGATGGAGGGAGGAGGGAGAGGAGAGGAGAGAGTGAATCGTGATTAGAAGCGGGGGTGTGTCCTCTCTCTTCCGTTACCGTGACGATGAGGTCATAGGGAGACACGAGCCGGGTCCAGAGCAGCGGCGTCCAGGACAACATGTTCTGCATCATCCTGGTGTGTCAGATGCCCTCCCCGTGTGTCAGATTGCCCTCCCCGTGTATCAGATGCCCTCCCTGTAGTGTAGATTCAGATTTCAGTCTTTTTGTCGATTCTTCAGGACGAGTTTAAAATGTTTGAACTTTGAGCT
>CM057091.1:1301316-1343816 GCA_029959045.1 Taenioides sp. WSHXM2023
CTCTCTTTCTCTCCCTCCTTTTTCTCTCTCTTTCAGGCGTCGCTCTGAAGGTGGAGTGACTTAGTGTGGAGAGTTTAGTTGATTTTATCCGGATCAGCCGCTTTAATCCGATCGTGGTAAGAAAACCAACAACCTCCTGTGACACTGTGTCAGATGCCCTCCCCGTGTGTCAGACGCCCTCCCCGTGTGTCAGACGCCCTCCCCGTGTGTCAGATGCCCTCCCCGTGTGTCAGATGCCCTCCCCGTATGTCAGATGCCCTCCCTGTGTGTCAGACGCCCTCCCCGTGTGTCAGATGCCCTCCCTGTGTGTCAGATGCCCTCCCCGTGTGTCAGATGCCCTCCCCGTGTGCCGCTGAATCGTGTTTCTGTTTCTTTAATCAAAGTGATAATTTGTCTAAATGAAGTAAACTCTGATCTGAGACAAAACCCTCGGGATAATCCGGGTTTAATCCAGGACTAATCCAGAGACTCTGAGTATAAAAGACCTCAGCACCAGACCAGGACCAGACCAGGTCTGAACTAGGTCTAAACCAGGACCAGACCAGGTCTGAATCAGGTCTGAACCAGGTCTGAACCAGAACTAAACCAGGACTGAACCAGGACTGAACCAGGACTGAACCAGGACTAAACCAGGACTGAACCAGGACTAAACCAGGACTAAACCAGGTCTGAATCAGAACTAAACCTAGACTTTCTGCAGTGGAGTGGTTCAGAATGTTTGACTTTTTTTAAATATTTTTGGTGATTTTTGTGTTTTCATATGTATTTTTATTTTTATAAACTTTTTGGGAAAACCATTTTCTTCTTTCTTCAGTTTGAGTTTTTGTTTTGTATTTTTGGTGTTTTTGGTGAAGCTGGCGCTGGTCTTCTGTGGGACATGTCCTGAACACAGATCGTCCAGTCTCCATCTGCGTATCTGCCAGTCTCTGCTCCTAAAGCTCCAGTGTCACACAAAATGAACTCTTGAAGCTTTAACCAGGTTCTGAGGTTCTGCTGTTCTGAGGTTCTGCTGTTCTGAGGTTCTGAGGTTCTGAGGTTCTGCTGTTCTGAGGTTCTGCTGTTCTGAGGTTCTGATGTTCTGAGGTTCTGCTGTTCTGAGGTTCTGATGTTCTGAGGTTCTGAGGTTCTGCTGTTCTGAGGTTCTGCTGTTCTGAGGTTCTGATGTTCTGAGGTTCTGAGGTTCTGCTGTTCTGAGGTTCTGCTGTTCTGAGGTTCTGCTGTTCTGAGGTTCTGAGGTTCTGATGTTCTGAGGTTCTGAGGTTCTGAGGTTCTGATGTTCTGAGGTTCTGATGTTCCTCCTCACAAACAGAGCTGGAGTTGTGTTTGTTTCATTCACATGTTTGAAGAACCTTTTATTATGAGTCTGTCTACATCTCCGAAGCTCCACACATTCTGTTCCAGTTCTCTGTGTTTAAGTCTTCAGCTGGTCTCTGTGGGTTTCATTCTGAAGCGTCGCAGAAAAAGCAGGACTAATGTCTCACACACATCACGTTTAGAGCTTCAGTTTGAAACTGAGAAATGGACAGAAGCAGGTTTACATTTCCTCATTTTGTAGACAGATGAGACACAAAACACTAGTGTTCTTCTCAGATTATACGTCAGCACGTGTGTTTGAAAAGATTCTTCAGTTAGTCAGATTTAGATCTTCAGTTTGATGGATTTAGATCTTCAGTTTGCTGTATTTAGATCTTCAGTTTGATGGATTAAGACCTTCAGTTTGATGGATTTAGATCTTCAGTTTGATGGATTTAGATCTTCAGTTTGATGGATTTAGATCTTCAGTTTGCTGGATTTAGACCTTCAGTTTGATGGATTTAGATCTTCAGTTTGATGGATTTAGATCTTCAGTTTGATGGATTTAGATCTTCAGTTTGATGGATTTAGATCTTCAGTTGGTCTGAGCTGTGTCCACTGCCTTGGAGACATTAGAGACGTCCACCTCAGCTCACTTCAGCTTCACTGCCTGATCTTTAAAGATGTATTCATTTTAGCTTGACTCAAAAACCTCATAATAAAGTCGTGAACAGTAGTAGTAGTAGTAGTTGCAGTAGTAGTAGTAGTAGTAGCAGTCGTAGTAGTAGTAGTAGTAGTAGTAGTAGTTGCAGTAGTAGTAGTAGTAGTAGCAGTCGTAGTAGTAGTAGTAGTAGTGTAACTGCACTATTGTGCACAGAATCGATTGTGAACCTCACATTCTGTTGTTCTTCTCTTTAGGTCACGACCACAGCTGCCCCTGCCTCTGCTCACTGCCCCTGCTGGACGAGTGAGGGACTGCGGCCAGGTGATGGGTCAAACGCAGCACACGGACCACCCAGAGCACCCAGAGCACCCAGAGCACCCAGAGCACCCAGAGCGGCCGGGGGAGATGGGCGTGGCCGCCATCCAGGACATGTACAAGAGGTTTGTGACGGAGTGCCCCAGCGGAGTCCTCTTCCTCCACGAGTTCAAGAAGTTCTTTGGCGTCGAACCAACGGGAGAAGCATCAGAGTACGCGGAGAACATGTTCAGAGCCTTCGACAAGAACGGGGTGAGAGGGAAGGAGGAGGAGAAAGAGAAGGAGGAAAGAGAAAGGAGAGAGAGAGAGAAGGAGGAGAGGAGGAGGAGAGAGGGAGGAGAGGAGAAAGGGAGGAGGAGGAAAGCAGAAGAAGGGTTTAAACAGGTTTAAAGCCTCTGGTCTTTGGTCTCTGGTCTCTGGTCCAATCTCTGGTCTCTGGTCTAGTCTGGTCTCTGGTCTGAGGTCTGGTGTGGTCTCTGGTCTGGTCTCTGGTCTGGTCTCTGGTCTAGTCTCTGGTCTCTGGTCTCTGGTCTGGTCTCTGGTCTCTGGTCTGAGGTCTGGTCTGGTCTCTGGTGTGGTCTCTGGTCTGGTCTCTGGTCTGGTCTCTGGTCTCTGGTCTGGTTTCTGGTCTGGTCTCTGGTCTGAGGTCTGGTCTGGTCTCTGGTGTGGTCTCTGGTCTGGTCTCTGGTCTGGTCTCTGGTCTCTGGTCTAGTCTCTGGTCTCTGGTCTAGTCTCTGGTCTCTGGTCTCTGGTCTAGTCTCTGGTCTCTGGTCTCTGGTCTCTGGTCTAGTCTCTGGTCTCTGGTCTAGTCTCTGGTCTCTGGTCTCTTGTCTGGTCTGGTTTCTGGTCCGGTCTCTGGTCTGGTCTCTGGTCTCTGGTCTGGTCTGAGGTCTGGTCTGGGGTCTGGTCTGGGGTCTGGTCTGGGGTCTGGTCTCTGGTCTCTGGTCTCTGGTCTGGTTCGGTCTCTGGTCTAGTCTCTGGTCTCTGGTCTGGTCTGGTTTCTGGTCCGGTCTCTGGTCTGGTCTCTGGTCTCTGGTCTGGTCTGAGGTCTGGTCTGGGGTCTGGTCTGGGGTCTGGTCTGGTCTCTGGTCTCTGGTCTGGTCTCTGGTCTGGTCCGGTCTCTGGTCTTGAGTCTCTGCTCTTTGCAGGACAACACCATAGACTTCCTGGAGTTCGTGGCGGCTCTGAACCTGGTGTTCAGAGGAGACCTTCAGCACAGACTGCGCTGGTCCTTCAAAGTGTACGACCGCGATGGGAACGGACACGTGGACCGCGAGGAACTGAAGGCCATCCTGGAGGTGAGGAGCTCAGGGTGAGAAGGTGAGGAGGTGAGGGTGAGGAACTGAAGGCCATCCTGGAGGTGAGGAGCTAAGGGTGAGAAGGTGAGGAGGTGAGGGTGAGGAACTGAAGGCCATCCTGGAGGTGAGGAGCTCAGGGTGAGAAGGTGAGGAGGTGAGGGTGAGGAACTGAAGGCCATCCTGGAGGTAAGGAGCTAAGGGTGAGAAGGTGAGGAGGTGAGGGTGAGGAACTGAAGGCCATTCTGGAGGTGAGGAGCTAAGGGTGAGAAGGTGAGGAGGTGAGGGTGAGGAACTGAAGGCCACCCTGGAGGTGAGGAGCTCAGGGTGAGAAGGTGAGGAGGTGAGGGTGAGGAACTGAAGGCCATCCTGGAGGTGAGGAGCTTAGGCTGAGAAGGTGAGGAGGTGAGGGTGAGGAACTGAAGGCCATCCTGGAGGTGAGGAGCTCAGGGTGAGAAGGTGAGGAGGTGAGGGTGAGGAACTGAAGGCCATCCTGGAGGTGAGGAGCTTAGGGTGAGAAGGTGAGGAGGTGAGGGTGAGGAACTGAAGGCCATCCTGGAGGTGAGAAACTAAGGGTGAGAAGGTGAGGGTGAGGAACTGAAGGCCATCCTGGAGGTGAGGAGCTAAGGGTGAGGCGGTGAGGAGGTGAGGGTGAGGAACTGAAGGCCATCCTGGAGGTGAGAAACTAAGGGTGAGAAGGTGAGGGTGAGGAACTGAAGGCCATCCTGGAGGTGAGGAGCTAAGGGTGAGGAGGTGAGTAGGTGAGGGTGAGGAGCTGAGGAGCTAAGGGTGAGAAGGTGAGGAGGTGAGGGTGAGGAGCTAAGGGTGAGAAGGTGAGGAGCTGAGGGTGAGGAGTTGAAGGCCATCCTTGAGGTGAGGAGCTAAGGGTGAGGAGGTGAGGAGCTGAGGGTGAGGAGCTGAAGGCCATCCTGGAGGTGAGCTCAAGGTAAGGAGCTGAGGAGCTAAGGGTGAGGAGCTGAGGGTGAGGAGCTGAGGTTAGTTTCATTAGCGGTATGCACGCTGATTGTACTGTGAGAGCGCTCTGAAGGGGGAGTGACTTAGCACTGGAACAATACGTCAATACGTTGTTTAAATAAAAGATTTTCAAAACAATAAAGACCATGTGATCTAAATATGTGTTACAGTTAAGAGAAACACCTCGTCTTTAACCTCACGTTCACAGATCTGCGGTAAAAAAAAAAAAGAGAAGCTGATTTCGTGTTAAAGTCTCTGCCTGATTTTAAAAACATGAAAAATCAGGCACAGATTCAGACTTGACTTGAGGGTTTCAGACGTCCACAGCTGCTCCTCACTCCCCCTGGTGTTTGTGCAGAGTATCTACAGGGTGAAGAAGGGCAGAAGGTCAGAGAGACGCGAGGAGATGAGCGTGGACCAGGCAGTGGACAGACTTCTGCAGACTGTGGACACCAACGGAGACGGTGAGACTGTGGCACAGTGGTTATCCTCTCCTGCCCTTCGGCGAGGAGGTTGTGGGTTAGACTCCTGATGTCTCTGCGTTCACACAGGGTGCATTAATCTGGAGGAGTTCCTGCAGGGGGCGCAGCAGGACCCTTGGGTGCTGAACCTGCTGAAGCTGGACATGCACCCGGCGTCCTGGGTGATGGAGCAGAGAAGAAGAAGCACCCACTTTTAAAGAACGCAAACTTCACACAGAAGAGTAACGGGAGGAGCCCTTGTGCGGCGCTTTGTGACGGCATTTACAGCGGCGTCAGCTCCATCAGACGCCGCAGTTTTCAGATGCCGCAGTTTTCGGCGTGATTTTTCACGCCGTCCTCTGATTGGTCCAAACACTCCACGCAGCACTCTGATTGGTCCAAACGCTCCACCCCGCGCTCTGATTGGTCCAAACGCTCCACGCTGTGCTCTGATTGGTCCAAACGCTCCACGCCGCGCTCTGATTGGTCTAAACGCTCCACGCCGTCCTCTGATTGGTCCAAACGCTCCACGCTGTGCTCTGATTGGTCCAAACGCTCCACGCCGCGCTCTGATTGGTCTAAACGCTCCACGCCGTCCTCTGATTGGTCCAAACGCTCCACGCTGTGCTCTGATTGGTCCAAACGCTCCACGCCGCGCTCTGATTGGTCTAAACGCTCCACGCCGTCCTCTGATTGGTCCAAACGCTCCATGCCGCGCTCTGATTGGTCTAAACGCTCCACGCCGTCCTCTGATTGGTCCAAACGCTCCACGCCGTGCTCTGATTGGTCCAAATGCTCCATGCCGTGCTCTGATTGGTCCGTGCACGTTACAGACGTCACACGGTGGGAGGAGTTCGCCCGGATTGAGGAAGTAAATGTGGAAGAGAAAATTATTTTTGTGCCAATGAGCCAATGAGCCCAGACCCTGAAAACAACACGACGCCATGTTGAGTTCAGATTCAGGTTTTATTATTATTAAAACTTGATTTGTGTCATAAATAAAGATCAGATCAGACTGACACAAGTGTTTATGGACTAATAATAATCACACGAGTTTTTGATTTCACCTAAATTCACTGGAATATTTGATTTTTGTCTAAAATGTGGAAATTTTTATTTTATTTTTATTTAGTCGAGTTTTATTCAGAATCAGGATCAGAGCCACAAACCAGAACTTTTATCTGCTTCATTCAGTGGTGTCAGTCATAGTACTATAGTAGTAGTACAAGTATAATAGTAGTAGTATTTGTAGTACTTTTCACTCGGGTTGTGTGCAGCACAGCGTGGGGAGCAGTGTTCTGAAGCCTCGTCCGGAGCCTCGTTAAGTGGTTAGGGACCGTCAATAAACGACCCTTATTGTGAATGACGTTTGATTAATAAATTAATCAACTGATATAATCAAACGCAATTGTGGAAAAAAAACACTTAAAACAAATAAAAAGAAAGAAAAAAAGGTATTGTGCACGTATGTTTTATAAAACATTTGATATTTTTATGGATTTTTAGGGTTAATTAATTAATAATTTTTTTCAATATCTTCAAGGTCAAGTACCTAAAAACTCCAAACCAGATTATTGGAGAACTCTGAGTCCTCAGGTGTCACAGATCTCTCCCTCCCTCACTCTCTCTCTCTCTCCCTCTCTCCCTCCCTCTCTCTCTCCCTCCCTCACTCTCTCCCTCCCTCACTCTCTCTCTCTCTCCCTCTCTTTCCCTCTCTCTCTCCCTCCCTCCCTCCCTCTCCCTCCCTCACTCTCTCTCTCTCTCCTGCTCACTCTCTCCCTCTCCCTCTCTTTCCCTCTCTCTCTCTCTCTCTCTCTCCCTCTCCCTCCCTCTCTTTCCCTCTCCCTCCCTCTCTCTCTCCCTCCCTCACTCTCTCTCTCTCTCCTGCTCACTCTCTCCCTCTCTTTCCCTCTCTCTCCCTCCCTCTCCCTCCCTCACTCTCTCTCTCTCTCCCTCTCCCTCCCTCCCTCTCTCTCCCTCTCCCTCCCTCCCTCCCTCTCTCTCCCTCTTTCCCTCTCCCTCTCTCTCCCTCTCCCTCCCTGTGTGTGTGTGTCTGTTGTGCCCTCTACTGGTAGAGCATTAAAAACACAGGAGGTTTTTTTTGGGACTATATATACTTGGACTATACCAGGACTAAACCAGGACTATACCAGGACTAAACCAGGACTATACCAGGACTAAACCAGGACTAAACCAGGACTAAATCAGGACTACACCGGGACTAAACCAGGACTAAACTAGGACTACACCGGGACTAAACCAGGACTAAACCAGGACTAAACCAGGACTAAACCAGGACTACACCGGGACTAAACCAGGACTAAACCAGGACTAAACCAGGACTAAACTAGGACTACACCGGGACTAAACCAGGACTAAACCAGGACTAAACCAGGACTACACCGGGACTAAACCAGGACTAAACCAGGACTAAACCAGGACTAAACCAGGACTACACCGGGACTAAACCAGGACTAAACCAGGACTAAAATAGGTCTGAACCAGAAATAGAAACCAGGGCTAGAGGAGGACTCATCCAGGTCTGAACCACGGACTAAACCAGGTCTGAACCAGGGACTTGGTGGTCATTGTGTTGTGTGTACTCAGCCAGGGGTCAGGGGTCAGAGGTCAGAGGTCGGAGGTGTACGGCCCGTCCTCAGTATTTAAAAGTGCTTCTGTTTTTCATGATTAAAGTTTTGTTTCATTCACATGTTTCACACACAAACCTGCAGATTTAACACGAGTTCTTCTCTCAAACTGAAAACACTCTGTTCCACCTTGTGATGTCATCATGTGGTGATACAGGAAGTGCTCCACTGTGTTTTTAAACTCCACACACCTTCACTAGAATCATTTGGATCATTTCAGTTCTGGAATTGCCGATCTCTACTGAACTAAAGGTAAAAGGAGCTGTTAAATTTACCACTTGATGACATCACCAGGTGGAACAGAGCGTTCTGAGCGTCACTGATGTAAACAGACTGAAATTAAAGGGTTATGTGTGTGTCTGTGTGGATAAAGCCATTTAAAGTCTTAGGCTCCTGACCCTAATCCCACTGACCTGCTCCTCAGCACAGAACAACAACAAACCTCATCATCGCCATGGAAACAAACAGGCGACACCACCAGGGCAAGTCATGAGTCAGATCTGTGGAGAGGCGAGCCCACTCCCTGTAACAACAGATGTTTTAAAAGGTATTTTTAAAAGGCAAAGCAGTCACATCTCCATGGAGATGAGCAGGTGGCAGACCCCCTCCCACAAGAAAGGTTACACTGTGCAGCTTTAAAATAATGAACAGGACTAAACCAGGACTAAACCAGGACTAAACCAGGACTAAACCAGAACTAAACCAGGACTAAACCAGGTGTGTTCAGCCAGGGGTCAGAGGTCAAACATTAGCATTAGCATTAGCATGATCTAAAATGAGTCCGTCTAATGAGCTGAAGTCTTTTATGGTCCACAGAACATCTGAAAAGTGAAAGTGTCATGGTGTCCTTTAGCGTTAGCATGGTTAGCGTTAGCAGCTTTAGCTGAGCCGTATAAAAGCGCAGAGACGACGGCTCCTCTGAGACGACGGCAAAAAGAAAGAGCCACACTCTTTGTTTTGCTTGTTCGCTCGCTCCAAACGATTCCTCTCCAACGGCTCCTCCAGCGTCAACTACCCACAAACCACTGCAGGTAAGGGCCCTGGGACCGAACAGGACTAAAACAGGACTAAACCAGGACTAAAACAGGACTAAAACAGGACTAAAACAAAACTAAAACAGGACTAAAACAGGACTTAAACAGGACTAAAACAAAACTAAAACAGGACTAAAACAGGACTTAAACAGGACTAAAACAGGACTAAAACAAAACTAAAACAGGACTAAAACAAAACTAAACCAGGACTAAAACAGGACTTAAACAGGACTAAAACAGGACTAAAACAAAACTAAAACAGGACTAAAACAGGACTAAAACAGGACTAAACCAGGACTAGACCGGGACTAAAATGGGACTAAACCAGAACTAAACCAGGACTAAACCAGGACTAAATCAGGACTAAACCAGGACTAAACCAGGACTAAATCAGGACTAAATCAGGACTAAACCAGGACTAAAACAGGACTAAAACAGGACTAAAACAAAACTAAAACAGGACTAAAACAGGACTTAAACAGGACTAAAACAGGACTAAAACAAAACTAAAACAGGACTAAAACAAAACTAAACCAGGACTAAAACAGGACTTAAACAGGACTAAAACAGGACTAAAACAAAACTAAAACAGGACTAAAACAGGACTAAAACAGGACTAAACCAGGACTAGACCGGGACTAAAATGGGACTAAACCAGAACTAAACCAGGACTAAACCAGGACTAAATCAGGACTAAACCAGGACTAAACCAGGACTAAATCAGGACTAAATCAGGACTAAACCAGGACTAAAACAGGACTAAAACAGGACTAAAATAGGACTAGACCAGGACTAAAACAAGACTAAAACAGGACTAAAACAGAACTAGACTAGGACTAAAACAGGACTAAAACAGGACTAAAACAAGACTAAAACAAGACTAAAACGGGACTAAAATGGGACTACAACGGGACTAGACTGGGACTAGACCGGGACTAAAACGGGACTAAAACAAGACAAAAACAAGACTAAAACAGGACTAAAACAGGACTAGACCAGGACTCAAACAAGACTAAACCAGGACTAAACCAGAACTAAACCAGGACTAAACCAGAACTAAACCAGGACTAAACCAGGACTAAACCAGGACTAAACAGCTCCAAACCAGAACTAGAAACTAGGACAAGACCTGGAGTTTTGTTTGTTTCATTCACATGTTTGAGGAACTCTTTATTATTAGTCTGTCCACATCTCCAAAGCTCCAAACGCTCTGTTCCACCTTGTGATGTCATCAAGTGGTGGTTTTCAAGTGAACAGCTCCTTTTACCTTTAGTTCAGTCGAGATCGGCAATTCCAGGACTGAAATGATCCAAATGATTCTAGTGAAGGTGTGTGGAGTTTAAAAACACAGTGGAGCACTTCCTGTATCACCACATGATGACATCACAAGGTGGGACAGAGTGTTTTCTTTCAGTCTGAGAGAAGAACTCGTGTTAAATCTGCAGGTTTCTGTGTTAAACATGTGAATGAAACAAAACAAACTCCAGGTGTTTGTGACGAGGAAACGACATGTGGACAGAGCAGAAAATAGTGTCATCTGGGCTCTTTAAGATTCATATTTTTCTTTATACTATTACTGCGACTTTTACTTTTACTACTACTACTACTACTACTACTGCTACAGCAGAGGGTCAGAGGAGCAGAGGAGCAGAAGAGATGGTCAGAGGGTCAGAGGTTCTTGTTTAATCATATTTTCTCTGTTCGGTGACAGAGATGAACGCAGGAGCTGCCCCCGGAGCCAAAGCTGCTCCTCCCAAGTTTAAGCAGAAGGAGACGAGGCAGTTCAAGAGCAAAGCCCCCAAAGCCGGACAGAAGGGGTGAGGGGGCGGGGTCAGAGGGGCGGGGTCAGAGGGGCGGGGTCAGAGGGGGCGGGGTGAGAGGGGCGGAGTCAAAGAGGGGCGGGGTGAGAGGGGGCGGGGTCAGAGGGGCGGGTCAGAGGGGGCGGGGTGAGAGGGGCGGGGTCAGAGGGGCGGGGTGAGAGGGGCGGGGTGAGAGAGGGGCGGGGTGAGAGGGGCGGGGTCAGAGGGGCGGGGTGAGAGGGGCGGGGTCAGAGGGGCGGGTCAGAGGGGGCGGGGTGAGAGGGGCGGGGTCAGAGGGGCAGGGTCAGAGGGGCGGGGTCAGAGGGGGCGGGGTCAGAGGGGCGGAGTCAAAGAGGGGCGGGGTGAGAGGGGCGAGGTCAGAGGGGGCGGGGTCAGAGGGGGCGGGGTCAGAAGGGGCGGGGTCAGAGGGGCGGGGTGAGAGGGGCGAGGTCAGAGGGGGCGGGTCAGAGAGGGGCGGGGTGAGAGGGGCGGGGTCAGAGGGGGCGGGGTGAGAGGGGGCGGGGTGAGAGGGGGCGGGGTCAGAGAGGGGGCGGGGTGAGAGGGGGCGGGGTCAGAGAGGGGGCGGGGTCATGGGGCGTTATCTGAGAGGGGCGGAGTCAGAGAGGGGCGGGGTTTGAGGGGGCGGGGCCTAACAGGTATCCACACTTCAGGTGTTGAGTCTGTGGTCAGGGCAGTTCTGCGTAATGTCATGTAGTACTTTCAGAGACCACTGGAGGCAGCACATACTTACGATTTAAGTGTTTTTGACCAAAAAACTGCAAATTTACAGAGTTTACATTAAAATAGCCAAAAAAAAAACAAAAAAAACTAACTGGGAACCGTGACAACTTCGGTTCAAAGTTCAAAATCAAAATAAACACATCCTGAAAAAAATGACAAAAAGACTGAAATCTGAACTGAAAACAAATAAAAGAACTGTATTTCAGAACATGGAGATACAGGGAGGGCATCTGACACATACCGGGAGGGCATCTGACACACAGGGACATTTCAGAACACGTTTGAACAGATCTAAACCATAGGGTGAGCGGCTTTTATGCAGAATAAGGGGCAGATTTGGTTTGTGGAGGAACTTTAGAAACGTGAGCCTTTGTGATTTCATAATTGAGTTCGATTTTATTGTGATTTCGATTCTCGTTGCGATGAATCCTGCGGCTCCAGGAACGAAACAATCATGAAAAATTCTAACAGAAACTTTTTAGAAAACTCAAACAGAAAAGCTCCTGATGAAAGGGCTTCAAATAAAACAGAAGAATAAATAAAAGAATAAAAAGAACAGTTTTGAACTTTTTAATAACGCAGGAAGTTTGTGAAACCTGCTCGAGCTTGAGACTTTACGCAGATTTGGAAACGCACCAGTGTTTTTGTGTCTTTGGGAATGATTTTCGCTTTTGTGTTTTCCAGATTCGATGATGTTCCTGGAATGGACGGACTCGGAGGTGAGAAAAAGAACAGAAATAACAGACTTTTCCGTATTGTGTAGCTGTTCACCTGGTTTATGGTTCATTTTTCTGTAATGGAGCTCCCTGGTTCCTGAAGTCAATTTCTCATTCACTTTTCTCTGAGACTTCGGGGAAAATAATATTAAAAGTGTGAAAGCTCAGGACTGATCAGCTCTGTGGAACTACTGACCATAAGACCTCTACTTTTATTTTAAATCTGTTTCTGAAGCTTTATAAATTGAAAAAGTTAAAAGTTCTTGAAACATTTTACAGATTCTTGGTTTTAAATGTGCTTTTTGGACTTAAAACAACCTTGTTATGAATGCACGTAGCTGGTTAGCACATAGCTGGTTAGCATGTAGCTGTTTTTTATTTTATTTTATAATTTCTTTATTTTGGGCAAGTAAACATTTCGCGTTCTTTTACAATGGAACATAAGATCAGGACAACTGCACCAACACAAACAACAACAACAAAACTGCTCAAAAGGGAGTGGGAAGAAGAAAAAACGTATGGTTAGCATGTAGCCGGTTAGCACAGATATAGAACAGTAGATCTCGCATTGACTCGCTGTCTATTGGAACAAATGCGTCAACAAAGCCGCCATCTTGGTACAGGGTAACGCTGCTTTAAATGAACCAACATCAATTGGGACAAAGTGATTTACAGAATTACAGTAGCCCACCTTAAATCTACCTTAAAGTTTTATTTTCTTGGTTTGTTCGGACGTGTTTTTACAACCGAGTCGCAAACAAAGTGGGAGAGAAGAGGTACAATATCTTCAGAAGTTGTTCCTGCTCGTATACGTTTGGAAAAAGCGTTATAGACAACGTACTAACTCTACGATATGCCGTATGCGGCGCAAAAGTCCAGCATCTTCGCTCGCTGATACGGTGAAAAAGTGCGGTCAGTGACTCTAGGTGGTATGAACACGTGGCTGAACGCGAGATCTTCCGTTCTATATCTGTGTTCTTGAACTCTTAATGTCTGAATTTTTTGAGAAGTCTATGAGAAACATGAAATGAAAATTTACCAATTTAACTTAAAAAAAATCTTTGAAAACACATGGAATTTGCATCTTAAAAATCTAAATGAAAATGTGTTTTTGTTTTTCAGGCGCTGAGGTGGTTTGTCCCTGGGAGGCGTTCGGCGACATGGAGCTGAGCGACCTGGCGCAGTTTGGCATCGTTTAACCTTAGGCCTGGTTTAGACCTTGTTTAGACCTGGTTTAGGCCTAGTTTGGACCTGGTTCAGTCCTGGTTTAGTCCTGGTTCAGACCTGGTTTAGTCCTGGTTCAGTCCTGGTTGTTCGTCTCTGTGTTGTTTCTTGTTGATTCTGTCTAAAGTCCAGCGTTCCTGTAAATTGTGAACATTGTACGGCGTTTGGTTTTTAGGGTGTGAATTATTTTAATATTGAAACGGTAAAACTGTTGATCGTAGCGTTTGGATCGGCTGAGCCCGTGACGGCGCCCTGAGCCCGTGACGGCGCCCTGAGCCCGTGACGGCGCCCTGAGCCCGTGACGGCGCCCTGAGCCCGTGACGGCGCTCTGAGCCCGTGACGGCGCCCTGAGCCCGTGACGGCGCCCTGAGCCCGTGACGGCGCCCTGAGCCCGTGACGGCGCCCTGAGCCCGTGATGGCGCTCTGAGCCCGTGACGCCGCTCACTCTGTAATAAAAGTCTCATCTAGATTCATTTGAGTGTCTGTTTTTTATTCAAACTAAATTATCTTCAGTTTTTCATCTTCTTCGACATGTTTGTTGCTCTGAGTCCACAAAGGGAGAGGTGTTTCATTTTAAAGTGAAGCTTTTATCCAGAATTGGCTTTTTTGTAGCTTTCTCCCATTTTCTAAAAAACCTGCCTGAAGATGTTTTCGAGTCATCCATGTATGTTTAAGTTTTTAAAATAATGTTTTGGCAAAAAGCCTTCGTCAGATCTTTTTTCTTGTTTGGACCACAGGACACAGAATGGTCCCAGTTTGAGGTCAACCAGTGAGATCAGCCCAGTCTACAACAAGAAAAAAAACAGATCTTTACATAACAACATTCTTATAAAAGACAAAAATAGTTTGACCATGTCACAAAAAGCATCTCAGGTCAAAGCGTTAAGCGTGTTTGAGTGTCCAAAAAAGTGCTATACAAGTCTGATGTATTATTATTATTATTATTATTATTATTATTAAAGTTCACATTAAGTCCGTGAGGAGCGAGTCTTAAGTTGGTGGATCCAGAAGTGTTCTCTTTTTGACAGGAGCAGTTCCAGATTCCCACCTCTAGGGGGCAGTTTTACATGTTCAGGGCCAATATGGAAGAGATACACTATATTTCCAAAAGTGTTCTGTAACCAGGTGACAAATCCTGTAAAGCATATGCCTTTCTCTATTTGCATTTGTGCCTATCTCTCAGTATTGTATGCAAATCTCGCGGTATTTTTATGTGTTCTCGCAGGATCTCCGCGTCACAAGATCACGTGGGCTGACTAAACCAATCATGGTTGCGCTTTTGGTGACGTCACACGGTCACGTGACGCTGCGCGCCCAATCGCGTGAGTTTATTAGTGATGTTGAGATGAAGCCTCATGAAGCATTGAAGCATTCCATCCAAATACTCGACTCTTGAGCCGATGCTTCAAGGTGCTTCGTTTGCTCCACTGCACCATCAAGTGGACAAAAAAATGTATAACAGGCAGAGTGATAATAGAAGAATTGTGATCATTGTGGTTCTGGTGGAAGGGTTTTTATTGAACAAATAAATGATTAAGTATGTGAATGGTTGTGATATCAACAGAAATTGTGACTATATTAACATGGAGTCATGATGCAGTGTTCGGGTTAAAAGAAAAAGTAGGAACACATTGGAGATGGGGATGTAATGTCACTGTGCTTGTGTTACTTAGTTTATGGCTGTGCTTATGTGACAATCAGGACAGCAAAACGAGGACATTTTATTCATTTTTATTTAAAAATATTAATTTTTCAACAGTATTAGGACTCAGTCGGTTTCTTTTTTTGCAGAGAATTTCCCCTGCTTTTGAAAAAACCCTTTCACAGGGCACAGATGAAGCTGGTGTACATAAAAAAGAAACTGCAAGTTTGTACAGGTTTGGAAATGTGTGCTTCTTTTCTTCCCAATACTGAAGGGGGTGTTCCAGCCTTCCAATATTAGGTTCCGCCAAGTAGGTATGGACCTCATCTATAGCGTCTGCAGTTACATTTGAGGTCCTTGTCCTCTGGATTGTGTCATCCAAACGATGCCAGAGTTTGCTGCCTAAGAGAGAAAAAAGGCTGTGAGTGACTAAATAAAAACACAATTAGAAGGGAGGCTATCCATTACCTTGTGCCACAGGCTGAGTAGCTTCAGTTATGGAGGAGGAGGATGTAGATGATGATGTAGATGATGATGTAGATGATGTGGATGTAGAGGAGGAGGAAGTTGCATGCCTTACAACAGCAGCACATTCTGAAATGAGTCTTTTCTCAGCATCCCCTGCTTTATTAGGGCTGAAGAAGCCAATTTTCTTAAATCTGGGATCCAACAGTGCTGCAAGGGACATAACGCTCATAGACTGTAGGTTAGTTAGTTTATCCTGCAACTGCCACCGCAGATATTCAGCCATTCCTCTCCTCTCTGGTGTTTGAATGATGCCCAGTTCCTCCTCCTCTAGTGCATGATGCAGCATGGTCAACAGTGGTATCACTTTTGACCCAGACACTCTCTTCTCCTCAGACAGCTCAATGGTGGCCTCATTAAATGGAGAGAGTACTTTGACGCTGTCTGCAGTGATAGTGTACTGCTCTGATGTTAGCGGGGTTATGTCGGTCTTGAGGCCTGCCAGTGCTGCTCCAACAGGTTCCCGTAGTTCAAACATGCGCTGGAACATGTGGTATGTGCTGTTCCACCGTGTGTCCACCTCCTGAATCAGCTTCAGTACTGGCCGGCCCATTTGTTGCTGCACCTGTGTTAGTCTCTCCTATGAAGAAATAAATAAATAAATCAAAGTGTCATTGATGCAACAACATTATTAATCATATTACAATTAAATAAAGAACCTTACCTTTGCAGTGGTACTGCTCTTGAAATAGCCCACAATCTTTCGACAGTCTGCACGGATATGAGACAGCTCATTGTTTTGTTCAAGAGCTTTTTTTATTATTAAATTTAGAGTATGAGCCACACAAATTGTGTGACGCAAATGAAGCTCTCTGCAACAAGCACCCATGTTTGCTGCACCATCAGTTACAGGTAACTTTTTTGTTATACCCCACTGCGACATGGTTTCTGTTTTGACTTTAGCCAAATTAACAGCAGTGTGCGTCTCAGGGAAATGTTGCACCCCTAAAACAACAGACTGCAAAGTAGTGCTATGATCTATAAAGTGGCATGTCACAGCTAAATATGCATCTGTGTTGATTGAAGTCCACAGATCTGATGTGAGACTAACAGCAGGTGCTTGGGCTACAGTGGCTTTGGCTTTCTCCTTGGACTCCTGGTATCTTTTCTCCACCGTAGCTTTCAAAGTCTAGAAAAAAAGAACAGTCTTGGAATGGCAAATATGGGGGAAAGGGGCAAAATGCTTCATGTGATACGCACCTGCCTTGTGGGGAGAACATAGGTAGGGTCCAAAGCTTTCACAAGTTTTCTGAATCCACTGCCCTCTACAACAGAAAAGGGCTGGGAATCCTCAATGATCATGTCGACCAAGGCCTCAGTCACATCAATCTTCTCACCTAATAACAAATAATGCAGCACTTTTATAAGATAACATACAAGATAAACTTTAAATAATAGTTAATGTTGTATAATAAAAATGCACTGTGTAGTTGTGTGTGCTCTTACCTGAGCTTGGTCCAGCTTGGTTGGTCTCCTTGTTCTCATGCAGGGCTCTATAGTGCCTCAGCATAGACGAGGTGTTATTACTGTATCCAAAAGCTGCTTGTTACAGACCAAACACTTCACCTAGAATTTTTTACAAGAAATATATAAGAACACGGAAAACACTGTTGTCAAATTTGTGTATATTGGCAATATTGTTTTTTTCTGACATTATTATGGCATACCTTATTAGGAGATATCAGCTCAAAATGTTCCCAAATAGGGGAAAATCTTCTTTTTCTTGCTGGCTCCATCACAAAAAAAATAATAATTTCAAATAGAATGAATATACAATGACAGATATCCACAAATGTGAGGGGGAATCCATTGTGTTTCACTTGCCCTTTTATGTTTCGAATCCCGCGCCAAATCTGCGAACCACTTCCCGAACCGGTCACGTGGTACGGCTGGTTCGCACTGAACTGTCTGTTATATGTTATATGTTGTATGTCAATCACTGTTATATAATATATGGTGCCAAACCAAAAGCACCCTCAGCCTCCTGTCGCTCCCTCCTAGAGTCGGATTCTAGTCTTCTGGTCACTAGCCCATATTATCACTCATTACCATTTTATTACCGTGTCCCATAGTATTTATACTATGTCCAGTGACACAGGTGTCACTCACCTGTCTTGACTCACATATGAACTTCAGTCACATCTCGTTCTTAATCCAGAGGGTTTAATATGATGTCGGTCCTTTGCAGCTGTAACAGCTTCAACTCTTCTGGGAAGGTCCACAAGGTTTAGGAGTGTGTTTATGGGAATTTTGGACCACTCTTCCAGAAGTGCATTTGTGAGGTCACACACTGATGTTGGACGAGAAGGTCTGGCTCTCAGTCTCCGCTCTAATTCATCCCAAAGGTGTTCTATCAGGTTGAGGTCAGGACTCTGTGCAGGACAGTCAAGTTCATCCACACCAAACTCTCTCATCCAGGTCTTTGTGGACGTTGCTTTGTGCACTGGTGCACAGTCATGTTGAAGAGGAAGGGGCCGTCTCCAAACTGTTCACACAGAGTTGGGAACATGGAATTGTCCAAAATCTCTTGGTGCTGAAACATTCAGAGTTCCTTTCACTGGAACTAAGGAGCCAACCCCACACCATAATCCCCCCTCCACCAAACTTTACACTCGGCACAGTTCAGTCAGACAAGTACCGTTCCCCCGGCAACCGCCAAACCCAGACTCGTCCATCAGATTGAAGATGGAGAAGTGTGATTCTTCACTCCTGAGAACGTGTCTCCACTGCTCTAGAGTCCAGTGGCGGCGCTTTACACCACTGCATCCAACGCTTTACACTTGGTGATGTTTGTTCTGGATGCAGCTGCTCGGCCATGGAAATCCATTCCATGAATCTCTACACACTGTTCTTGAGCTAATCTGAAGGCCACATGAAGTTTGGAGGTCTGTAGTGATTGACTCTGCAGAAAGTTGGTGACCTCTGCACACTATGAACCTCAGTATCCACTGACCCCGCCCCATCAGTTTACGTGGCCTAACAGTTTGTGGCTGAGTTCCTGTCGTTCCCAATCACTTCCACTTTGTTATAATCCCACTGACAGTCGACTGTGGAATATTTAGGAGTAGGGCTGAACAATTAAAAAAAAAAATTTAATTACGATTTTTCTGGCAGATATGGCAATTTCAATTTCATTCACGATTTTTTTCAATGCACATGAACATTCACAAACATCACAGAAACTTGCATCACACCATTCAAACACTAAATTTGCCTGCTATTATCCATTTGCCTGCTTGTTGTTGGACATTCTGTATTTTTGAATTATGACTGTTTCTTATTCTGCTTCATTCTCTGACATCTCCGTCTGTCTGCTAAATCAACAATTTTGTGAAGTCCGCCGAGATAACTGTTGTTGTGATTTTGGGCTATACAAAAATAAATTGAATTGAATTAAATTCCATAACTGTAATGTAAGAATGAAAACTAAAGTCAAGAATTTATTTCAAATGTCCTATTTATTAAAAAGAAACATGCTGTACACAGGGTACACTGAGCTTGAGCAACAGCAGTTTTTACAACTGAAGAACCAAAAGAGCCTCTGTGGCTCAACTTAAGTAGAGCAAAGAAATACGGCTCAGTCGTTCTGCTTGACCACAGATCAGTAGTTGTGGCAGAAAACTCCACATTTTCCAGCTCTTTCACCACCTTTTCTTTACATTCTGCGTACAGCTGTGGGAGGGCACCTGACTGAAGCATGTGGGAGAGGGAAGCATATGCCTCTTATCCATCGTACGGAGGAAACTTTTAAATGACTCTTTGGTCACTGTGTTTACAGGCACCATTTCCTTGGCAGTGTAGTGTGTTACGGCGGTCGTTATGTCCCGGCATGTTACGGCAGTCGTTATGTCCCGGCATGTTATGGCAGTCGTTATCTCCCGGTGTGTTCGGCTACTTCTTCATACGGAGTTACACTGGCTGTAATTGTCTGTTTGGCCCGAGTTTCACTTTCACTAGACCAGGGGTCGGCAACCCGCGGCTCCAGAGCCGCATGTGGCTCTTTCATCGTTCTGTCGTGGCTCCCTGTGACTTTGGAAAATAATAATGAGTATTTAATTACATTGTATTTTTATTTTAGTTTGTTCGTTTTTAAATGTAAATCTAAAATTGTAGATAATGGTAATCTTGTAACATTTAAATAAAACGTTTTTAATATTTTTCTCGCTCAAAACATAAGATAAGATAAGATATGCCTTTATTAGTCCCACAGTGGGCCGCCGATGTGCGTCACCCGCACACACTGGCAGCCCGGACTTACCGGCACCTACATCAGCAGGATGATTTTCAGCCCAATGATGATAAATCCAAGAAAAGAAAAGTTTGTGAAGAAAACAGAACGCTTAATGCTACGTGGGCAGATTCATTTGCTTTCACGGCTGATGAGACTGGTACACGCGGTACACGCGACAGTGGATCATTTAAGTTTGGATTTTTATTTCCTACGAGGAGGACTCAAATAATAATGTGTTTAATGCAGCTTTGCGCACATTTGTTTACGTTATACAGAAGTGAAACTTAAAACCACATGGCTCATTTGCATAAACTAGAAGCGCTGAAAAAACAGCTGCTCCTTGTGCCGCTGATGCGGTCAGCTTCTGTCGGACTAAAGGGCAGGACTCAGTGGAATATGCGTGTTCTTTCTGTGACTGAGGGATGTTCTGCCTATGGTGAGTCTGTTCTGTGCTTCTATCGCGTTGGAGATGTTCATGTTAAACTTTTCAGAGATTATACGTGTGCAGGTCGTACGTGTGCAGCGCAGTTCTTTATTTCACTCATGCACTTTATTTATGTTGCTACTGTTGTGATGAAAAGACTGAAAGGTGTAAATAATTCTCTTAAGACTCGCTCTTATGAGCTGTAGTGGAGGATGGTGCTTGTTGTAGTCTGTTTTCTGGGAGTTGTAGTTTTGCCTGTAGTTCCTCTGGTTAGCGCTGGTTTAGAGTCAAAAGGGTTTTGTGGCTCCGGGTGTTTTCTTTTCTGTGGGAGACGCTCCAAATGGCTCTTTGAGTATTTAAGGTTGCCGACTCCTGCACTAGACGTTTCTCTGGACTTTCTCGCCGTGCACTCGTCATGCAAATGCGCGTATGGCGTATAAACTGGTCGTGTTTCCACTGGATGTGGCAACTTTAGCACGACGTGTTTTGCACAGCACCTGTTTCTGATGTTCGTCTGCCTCAAACCTGAAATACAGAAAAATGACCGACGTGCTGTTTTTCTTTGGGTTCAAAACCCCAGACTCCAATTCTGGTCCCGCTAAAGTCATTTCTGAAACTGATGACCAGCTACACTGATTGGAGTCGAGAACACGTGACCTGTGCTGCCGCTTCTGATTGGTGAGCTGGAGTTGAACACGTGACCTGTGCTGCCGCTTCTGATTGGTGAGCTGGAGTCGAGAACACGTGACCTGTGCTGCCGCTTCTGATTGGTGAGCTGGAGTTGAACACGTGACCTGTGCTGCCGCTTCTGATTGGTGAGCTGGAGTTGAACACGTGACCTGTGCTGCCGCTTCTGATTGGTGA
Source organism: Taenioides sp. WSHXM2023 (assembly GCA_029959045.1). NCBI lineage: Eukaryota > Metazoa > Chordata > Actinopteri > Gobiiformes > Gobiidae > Taenioides > Taenioides sp. WSHXM2023. The sequence continues at coordinate 1,322,168 of CM057091.1, forward strand.
GCTGGAGTTGAACACGTGACCTGTGCTGCCTCTTCTGATTGGTGAGCTGGAGTTGAACACGTGACCTGTGCTGCCGCTTCTGATTGGTGAGCTCAGCAGCGCGGCAGGGAGGCGACGTACATGTGTGAAATAGTTGACGAAACAAAACCTGGGTCAGTCAGGAGCGCTGCAAAAAACCGTGGCTTTAATGATCCCAAAATCGTGTTGTCTGAGATCGCGATTTTCGGTTTAAAACGATAGATCGTTCAGCCCTATTTAGGAGTGAGGAAATTTCCCGACTGGACTTGTTGCACAGGTTCATCCTTTCACAGCACCAGGCTGGAATTCACTGAGCTCCTGAGAGCGACTCATTCTTTACAAATGTGTGTAGAAACAGTCTGCAGATCTGTTTTATTCACCTGTGGCCATGGAAGTGACTGGAACACCTGATTTTGATTATTTGGATGGGTGAGTGAAAACTTTTGGCAATATTGTGTAGGATGGTTGAAATTTACAAAATGAGCTGCCACGGGGTAATTCATGTTTTTACATCTGATGATGCTCCTCTCCTCAGCAGTACGTGTTTTTAAAGCCCCACAGAGGCTTTACCACAGGGGCAGGTGTTTTACCACAGAGGCTTTACCACAGGGGCAGGTGTTTTACCACAGAGGCTTTACCACAGGGGCAGGTGATCATATAAATGACAGATTTAGTATTGCGGGATAATGCCTCTGTGGGGTATTTGTTTTCCAGTGTGAAGATGCTTAAAGCCGTTACAGCGATGGGTGTAGTTCACTGACTGCCCCCTCCACAGGGGACATTACCATCAGGAACAGGAGTCAGAGTAGTCTGGCCTGGTGTCGTCTGGTTTGGAGGAATGTACCAGTTTGTCTCTAAGGTTTCTTCCTCTTTTGTACACCGCTAGGGGGCGCTCTTTAAAAGCCACACCCAACAAAAACAAACAAACAAAACGGAGCACAGCAGCTGGACAAACCTGATGCGATGTGCAGGAGTTTCATTAGCGGGACGCAGTGCGCTGAGTGTCTTGTGGTAATGCTCTGAAGGTGGAGGGACTTAGCATGGAGAGCATAAAACATGTCAGCACGTTGTTTTGGGTGAATAAAACATTTTCAAAACAATAAAAGGAACATGGAGGTTTAAATATGTGACATGTTCCAGTTAATACCCCAGAGTCATAAATGCCCCTCTGTAACACCCACAGGAGAGTCACACAAGTTCTTTAAGTTGTTTTGAATTGATTTCTTGGCAAGACACAAACTAGTTAACAACAACTAGCATGCTAACGCGCACTTCTGAATGACGGACAATAAGACTCTTAATAATTAGATGCAGAGAGGACACAGTGGACGCGTTTTGAGCTGCTTAGAGGACGTCTGTGCGCTGGACACTGGACTGTGTGTCAGATGCCCTCCCCTGACCCTGTTAAACTCCATCATCGTTTGCCTAATCAGATTCTTTTTAACATCACAGTTCAGTCCAAATCGGGCTTGTGTTGTGTTGTTGTACAGTGCAGGTTGTGACAGGAAGGGGGCAGGCACAATGGAGCACTTCCTGTATTACCAGGTTTAGTCCAGTTTTTTCAGTTCACCAAAATAAAGCAGTTGTCTTTTATTTGTTTGAGTCTAATCAGAACTTTTATGTATTTTAGACGCGTTCTGGTCCTTGTTTACATTATGGTTGCCAGGTAACAGTTATCCAACCAGGAAGTGACATTATAAACTTCAGTAAAACTTCAACAAAATGATCTGGATTTTCAGGATTTACAGCGGAGTCGCCGGTCTGAGCCCCTGATCCCACTCCAGATACACACTTCAAATCAGGCACACGACATTAGCTGCTTTCTGATCTGGTTTGGACTCATTCCCTCAGAGCTGTAGACCCCGAGGACACTCTGAAGTGTTCTGCCCAAGGACACACAAACAGGTTACACACTCCTACTTTAACACTTTTATTTACACAGCTGCAAACTGCTTTTAAACACTTACATAATAAAATATAGATTTGTTTTGAACAGAAATAATTATGAAAATAAATCTTTGCTACGTCTAAGCACAGCACAGTGATGGAGACAAAGACGCCGGAGTTACATTTGGACAAATCAAGGAATATTTCAAACGTTTCAGCTACAATTTTGTGATTTTTTTTGGTGGATTTTTGCCTATTTTAAACTATTCCGAACTGTGCCAGGTCGCTCAGCTCCATGTCGCCGAACGCCTCCCAGGGACACACCACTGCAGAGTCTGGAAAAGACAGGAAAATAGATCAAACTTTACTTCAAAATGTTGTTTGGGCAAAAAAAAACAAACATGAAAAAATCAGAAAAGTGAGGATTAGATGCAAGCTCTTCCTTTATAATCCCTCCCGCTCCTCTTACCTCCGAGTCCGTCCATCCCCGGCACGTCATTGTCAAACCTAGAACCATAAAAAATACAAAATTAATTCTTATTTTCATTCTCACATGAACTCGATTCGGCCAAACACTGATCACAGATTCTAATTTCCTCCACGTGTTTGAGTAAAACGTGTCTCAGATCTGTTGTTTAATACCGTCTGTATCGAATTATAAGGTGTTATACTGTATTGTGAATCAGGAAGTGCACGTTAGCATTAGGGATCTATCTATCGAACCTATTATTCGATTATTTCTCCTTCACGTCCCTCCTGAACAGCTCTGTGCGAATAAAAGTCCCATCATTAAGAAACGTACGAGGCCAAAAACAGTCTGTACATCGTCTTATTGCTGAACCAATACCATGGAACCGATACCCGATCCAGCTCATCTTTCAGCATCTGCGCCGATATTCAAAACCAGTATTGGCGCATTATGGGTTAGCATGCTAGTATTTTATCATTGTAAATATTTGAAGGAACTCTGGGCTCATCTTGAAACACTTACTCTGCCAAAAACATCCGTCCGAATTCATTTGGATCACTCAGACAAAATAACTTAGATTTAGACAAATTTTATTGATCCACAAGGGAAATTATTTGGATAACCATCATACGCAGTGTGTTCTGCTGGGAAAATTTCACATTTATAAATCCAAATTCTCAAATTCCAGACCCGTATTTAAAATCAATATCGCAGACATGAAGTATTATTTTAAACTCACTATTTCTAATAATAAATCTACCAAATTATTCAACATTACAAAAGGATCTGGATTTTTTTTTTTTTTTATCCACGTCTTCAGTTTTCTTGTATTGTTTTCTCGTATGTGTGATTCTCTGCTCAGTTTAAGGTCACATTTATGCCAGTTTTCTTATTGTTTTCATTTATTATTTTAATTTATTCATCAAACTGAACATTCTTAATATTTATTATATTAATATTTATCAAAATTGTATTTTTATGTATAAAATTCTCTATAATGTGACAATCCCTGAACATTTTACATTTTACTTTAAAACCACTGCAGAGTTTCACTTCAGAACTCGTCAAAGTCGTAATTTTCAGTTCCAAAATGTGTCACATCGTGAGCTCGGTTTTACTTTGATCCAGTTTAAAAAGAAATGTTTGATATTTTATGATAATATTTGATAATCGTTCAATCTTGGATGTTTCATTGTGTTTTAATCCATGTTTGAATCAAATGTTTTTAATCTAAGGTGTGTAAATGTCATTTTCTAGTAACGCGCAGCCGTAATGTTCAATTTTAACTTTTTCATAATGTTTTAATATGAGCTTTTTGGGTTTTTCGCCTCTTCTTGCACCTACTTTTTTATCTCGTGTTCTTTTTTTATTGTTAAATGTTTAATACGTGCTAAATAAATAAAGCATTGTCTTGCTTTGCCTTTAAAGTTATTTAACTGTATTAAATATGTATCATGTCAATAAAAAAATAAAATAAAATGCTAGTTGTTGTTAGCGTCATTGTCACATTAAAACTCTGCTGTGTAAAGTTCTTATAAACTCCTCGTGGTGAATCGTTGGGACGCTCTGAAGGCTCATTTAAGTGAGGAAGAACTTTAAACCACTGCAGTTCTGTTTTTCACCTTTTGAAGACGGTAAAAGAATCAGGTACAGACTTGAAGCACTGCAGCTACTTAAAATCATATTATATAAATGTCAGTAATAACACCTCCTTTAGTCTGTCCTCTTTTGTCTAATCGGATTATATTCATTTCACTTTTAAATAGACACACTCACAAAAGCTGGATCAAGTGAACTTAAGCTGCAGGATCAGTGCTGTAACTCCAATAACACCCTGGAACAAGATGAGCAGCGTAAATGAGGCTGGAGGCGATATCTGCATTTCTATTCTGGTTTAAACGGGTTTAGGCAGATTCTGAGGACGGGGCGTGAGGTGTCTTGCCCAAGAACAGACAAACGGCACGTAGCAGGACCACGGTTTATAATTTGATCAAATGTGTATGTAGTTACTTCCAAACACTGACCGTACAAAGCTTTCTTTTGCTGCTTCTTTTTGCTTCTGCCGTCTTCAGGTTGTAAAAAGTATTGAAAATCAGACGCTAATTGATCCTAAAACGAGTAACGAGACGAGGTCCTCATTTTTCACGAAACCAGGTCCTCATTTTTCACAGGTATCGATATTAAAAAGTCCCATTGACAGGACAGAAATGAACCTTTAGAACGATCTGGAGCTGGATCTGAACAAGTATAAGAGCACGGAGACTAGTATACACCCATGGACCTGGTTTAGACCTGGTTTAGACCTGGTTTAGACCTGGCTTGGACCTGGCTTAGACCTGGCTTAGACCTGGACCACTGAGAGATTCCACAGATATAAGGACAGATGGGAATAGAAAAGAAAGTTCTACCGTTTAACATGGAAAATCACGTTCTACTGTCTAAAGAAAGAGGGGTTTTATTCTCATCGGTATTGAGTATCGAGTCTTCTGGTTCACTCACCCCTTCTGTCCGGCTTTGGGGGCTTTGCTCTTGAACTGCCTTGTCTCCTTCTGCTTAAACTTGGGAGGAGCAGCTTTGGCTCCGGGGGCAGCTCCTGCGTTCATCTCTGTCACAAAAAATACAAATTATCAACAAAAAACACCAACGCCTTCAAAATGTTCACTGACATCAGGAAGAAAACGTGAGGGTTCCATACTGGACTATTTTCTGAGTCTTGTTCTGATGTTTCCTCCTCAAAAACACACCTGGAGTTGTGTTTGTTTCATTCACATGTTTGAGGAACTCTTTATTATTAGTCTGTTTACATCTCCAAAGCTCCAAACGCTCTGTTCCACCTTGTGATGTCATGAAGCGGTTTTCAACAAAGTCACTTATAAGTTTTATATTTTGAGATGGTAATTTGAGTCAAAAATAATGTGTGTGTTAAATGTTTTATGTTCTGTTTCACTTTTAAACAGTTCAGTGGATTAAGTCCATTTATCCCGTTTATTTTAAGTCGACCCAAAGCAAGAGTTTTGGTTCGTTTATCGACTTAAGATTTCTACTTTCACTCCAAATAAAACACAACAAGTCTTGAAAATAAGAGATTAAAGATTCCTCAAACAAGAATCACTCCAAATAAAACTTCAGAGGAGAGAAACGAGTGAGGAGAAACGAGTGAGGAGAAACGAGTGAGGAGAAACGACTATAAGATGGAGAAAAACTCTTAGAAATCCATTTTAAAGAACAAAACCCTCTAACCCCTGGTCTTGTGGTGGCTGTTCCTGAGGAGGTAGCGGGTGTGATTCTAACGTTAATCTCTCTATTGTTGCAGTTGCCGCTGTGTTGGACAAACAGATTTACAACAGATGCCCTACCACACCCAGTAATAAATACAAACTGTCACTGGACTAGAACAACTATGTGCAAAATGCAGTGGGTCACACCAGTCACTCAGGTTCTAAACCAGGACTAAACCAGGTCTACATCAGGACTTAAACAGGGCTCAAACCAGGACTAAACCAGGACCAAACCAGGACCAGTGAGACACACTCAGAAATGTCAAAAATGTGTCTTTCTTTTGCGACAGGGCAGAGCTGCTTCTTGCACAGATCTGATCCGGTCTGAGGTCTGGTCTGAGTTTTGGTCTGATCTCTGATCTGAGGTCTGGTCTAAGGTCTGGTCTGAGGTCTGATCTGGTCTGAGGTCTGATCTGGTCTGGTCTGATCTGGTCTAAGGTCCGGTCTGGTCTGGTCTGAGGTCTGGTCTGGTCTGATCTGGTCTAAGGTCTGGTCTGATCTGGTCTAAGGTCTGGTCTGAGGTCTGGTCTGGTCTGGTCTGATCTGGTCTGATCTGGTCTAAGGTCCGGTCTGAGGTCCGGTCTGAGGTCTGGTCTGGTCTGGTCTGATCTGGTCTGATCTGGTCTAAGGTCCGGTCTGAGGTCTGAGGTCCGGTCTGAGGTCTGGTCTGGTCTGATCTGGTCTAAGGTCCGGTCTGAAGTCTGAGGTCCGGTCTGAGGTCTCTTACCTAAAGGTGAGGCCCACTGCACATGCCTAGAGGCCATACAACTAAACACAAGAAAAACCTACTTCAATATTTAGCTAAAAACACACAATTGTAGTAGTAGTAGTAGTAGCAGTAGCAGTAGCACACATTTCCTTACCGTCTGAGGTTTTTCCCGCGCTCTTGCTGATCAGAAAAGTGAATGAATGCTCTGGTGTTTTGGCTGTGGCCTTTTAAACTCCCATAATCCCTTGTGTCATGATCTCATTGACTCTGAGCGGCGTTTGCAGTCATGTAAACGCAGTAAAAGTATTCCGTCTTAACCTTAATCCCGTCCAAAAGTGAAACATGAACCTTATTTTACACACACGACGTGAGGGAGGCGTCTTACATGAAGTGGGAACTCGGTTAAAAATATCCCCCGTGTGTCAGATGCCCTCCCGTAATGTCAGAACTAGTCCAAACACCAGAATCCTGTTCACACGTGTCCCTCTTCACGGTTAAGATTTTGAAAAAGAATAAAATTAAAAAATCACACTTATGGTCATTTTTGTATCGAAATGACGATGTACCATTAGGGAACTCCATCAACGTTACCTAGCAACCACGCTGTACTATAATGTCACAGAAACGATTTGACAAAATGAGGATTTGACAAATAAAATAAAACACTTTTATTTTATTGAAATCATCTGTAAAAGGCTCGTCACAAACACCTGGAGTTGTGTTTTGTTTCATTCACATGTTTAACACACAAACCTGCAGATTTAACACGTGTTCTTCTCTCAAACTGAAAACAGTCTGTTCCACCTTGTGATGTCATGTGGTGATACAGGAAGTGCTCCACTGTGTTTTTAAACTCCACACACCTTCACTAGAATCATTTGGATCATTTCAGTCCTGGAACTGCCGATCTCGACTGAACTAAAGGTAAAAGGAGCTGTTAAAGCTGCACTGTGTAACTTTCTGGTTGTGGGTCTGTCACCTGCTTGTTGCTATGGATACGTCATTACTCTGCCTGGAATGTTCCACAGTGTGACATTAAACAGCTCTACTTTATGTTTATTCAATCACAGGTGGTTTTAGAGCTCAAAAATACCTAGAAAAACAGACATTCTGACTGTGAGCGGGGTCGCCTCTCCACAGATCTGACCTGGAACTTGGTCTGGTTTGGTCTCCATGGAGATAGAAAGGTTTAATGCCATACTGTGGAACATTCCAGACAAAGGAATGACATCTCCATGGAGAAAAGCGTTTGATGGACCCTCTACCAGAAAAGTTACACAATGCCGCTTTAACTTAAAAACGACCACTTGATGACATCACAAGGTGGAACAGAGCGTTTGGAGCTTTGGAGATGTAGACAGGACTAAAACAAGACTAAAACAAGACTAAAACAGGACTAAACCAGGACTAAACCTTTAGTGTATTTCCCGTGACAGAGACAGGTTTTTGTTTCATGTGGCGAGTTCTCGTCATGACAGAGATTTGAACCATAAGCCAGAACAGTGTCATAACCGCCTAATGTTGTCCGGGGTCAGGGGTCAGAGGTCAGGCCTTATGTAAACAAATCAGACCCATTACCCATAATCCTCTAAAGTCTCTGCTGAGGGTTTGAAACAACAGGTGTTTTATTTTAGGTAACACACAGACACACACACACACAGACACACACACACACACACACACACACACACACACTCAGTGTTGTACAAGATAAGATAAGATAAGATAAGATAAGATAAGATAAGATAAGATAAGATAAGACTCTATTGATCTCACAGAGGAGAAATTCACTCGTGACAGAAGCTCACAGTCAGGGGACAGTATAGTGCAAAATGCCAATCCTGATATTCTGAACATGTTTTTCTACAAATTGCTGCGTTTTAAAAAGTAAAATCACGATATTTAAAGTGACATGTCACGAGCTGCTGCGCTACAAACAGGAAGTGAGCATGGGCATACTTCGGCTCCATCGATTCTGGCTCTAGCTCACTCTGTACTGAAAAAGCGTCTCTCTCTCTGTCAGACTCGTTATTTTGCTCTTCAAATGTTCATATGAACCTGCTCCACGTGATCCTGGGGTTTTTATTTCATGATTTTGTCCCTAAATCAATTCTTGTTCCCAACTCCAAACTCACTCCTATAGCTGCTAGCCTCGATGAGCTTCATTTGACTGGAGCTGAACTCTATGGGTGACGTCACACTCCCTCAGCCCACTTCTTTACAGTTCGTGTTTTTCATGAAAATGTCCAGATTTGATGAGAATTTCATGCGTTTGTTTTAAATGTGGATTTTATTCTGTGACACAAACAGAGCCACAGTTTGAGCTCAGAGTCTGAACTCAAACAGAGACTAAAAGAGACAAAAACCCGGAGCAGCGTGAAGCGCTCGCACGGCGGCGTGAAGCGCTCGCACGGCGGCGTGAAGCGCTCGCACGGCGGCGTGAAGCGCTCGCACGACAGGAGCAGAAAAACCTGTTCTCTCACTTCTCTCACATTCTTCAGCTCAATTCTTTCCTTTCGTAGACAAACTTTATTGATCCACAAGGGAAATGATTTGGACACAGCAGCTCAAACATCACAATATAATATAATAACAGAGAGTAACAAAAATAGAGCAAGAGACAGAGACAGAGACACGTGTCAAATGAGACATAATTATACAAATAAATGTATGTACAAGTCAAAATAAAATAGAAAAATAAGGAATAAACTATAAAATAAACTATAAAATCACAGCTATAAACAAGAGACAAGAACGACAGTGTAAATACTCTGCTGATTGACAGGGCGTGAGGTTATGTTACTTAAGATTGAGTTGTTGTACAGTTGTAGGGAGTATTATCTGTTACTTAAGATTGAGTTGTTGTACAGTTGTAGGGAGTATTATCTGTTACTTAGATTGAGTTGTTGTACAGTTGTAGGGAGTATTATCTCCTCTGTCCCTCTATAGTCTGGTGCAGTGGGTGAGTTGTTGTACAGTTGTAGGGAGTATTATCTCCTCTGTCCCTCTATAGTCTGGTGCAGTGGGTGAGCAGGAGTGTCCATGATGGAGAGCAGTTTGTCCAGTGTCCTCCTGTCCCTCACTGGGACAAATGTCTCCAGCTCACAGCCGATCACGTAACCCGCTTTACGGATCAGTTTGTCAATCGGCCCAATGTCTGTTTTACTGGTGCCGCTCCCCCAGCAGACCACAGCGAAGTCCAGGGTGATGTCCTCCACAGACTGGGAGAAGATCTCCAGGAACATTGAAAGACCTGAGCTTTCTGAGGAAGTAGAGTCTGGTCATGCTCTTCTTGTAGACAGGATTACAGTCGTCCCTCCAGTCCAGCCTGTTGTTCAGCCTGTTGGTTGGGGCCAGGGGGAGGCTGCGCTTCAGCTACTGGACTGAAGCTGCGTGTCCAGGAACCATCTGGACCTGGACTGTGGTTCTTACACCGATGCCTCCAGGAGCACTCAGCCCCTACAGACAGTTTAAGTTTAAATTTGAAAACAAAAAAAAGCAGTTTGTCAGGATTTTCATGGACCACTCAGCCCCTCCCACATTTACGATCGTACCTGAGGCAGAGCAGGTTTGTAGCTCCGCCCCTTTTCACCGCTGCTTAAAACACCTGGGCAGGTGCGTCTCCTCCATTCAGGATCCACTGGACTCTGTGGCACGTCACTCTTTTACATTTATACATCATTTTTCTTTCTTTTGTAAACACATTTTGCTGAGATGCCTTTGAAACCGGACACTCTCTGCCTACACAAACTGGCCCGGATGCCCTACCTCTCCCTCTCCACAGCGCCGCAGTGCCAGGTCACCTACGTCTGGTTAAATCCCACAGGGACCCAACCCAAAGCCAAGACCCGGATTCTGGACTCTGAGCCACAAAGCCTCCAAGGTCTGTCTGCTCCTGCCCGCTCCTGCCCGCTCCTGCCTCCCCCTGCCTGCTCCTGCCTCCCCCTGCCCACTCCTGCCTCCCCCTGCCTCCCCCTGCCCGCTCCTGCCCACTCCTGCCTGACATTCCTCTGTTGTTCTCAGATGTTCCTCAGTGGTCCTCGACGTACCTGTGGGAGGGGAAGAATCATGAGCAGACTCTGGTCCCGGTCCGGATGTTCCGGGACCCGTTCACGTTGGACCCGAACAAACTGGTTCTGTGCGACACCTGGAACCTCGATGGGACCCCAGCACGTATGAGAAATCTCCGTTTTCACCTACCACCTATGTTTACTTATTTATTTAGCCAGCAGACCTAAACCAGGGCTAAACCTGGACTAAACTAGGACTAAACCAGGACTAAACCAGGACTAAACCAGGACTAAACCAGGGCGAAACCTGGACTAAACTAGGACTAAACTAGAACTAAACCAGGACTAAACTAGGACTAAACCAGGACTATACCTGGACTAAACTAGGACTAAACCAGGACTAAACCTGGACTAAACTAGGACTAAACCAGGACTAAACCTGGACTAAACTAGGACTAAACCAGGACTAAACCTGGTCTAAACCCGGTCTGTTGTCTGGTGCAGCGGGGAACCTGAGGTCGGAGTGTGTGGAGGTGATGGAAGCTGTGAAGGACCAAAAGCCCTGGTTTGGGTTTGAACAGGAGTATCTGCTCCAGACTCAGGAGGGACCACCTTTGGGATGGGCGTCCACTTTCCAGGACATCAGCGGTACGTCCTCTGTTTCTATGGTGGTGGGGACACCGTTTCTATGGTGATGGGGACACTACAGGTTATGCAGATGAGTAGACTGAGCGTCAGCATCGTGTGTGAGGGAAAAACTCCAAATTGCCGCACAAATATAAAGGTCCATAAATCAAGTTTATATTTAGTTTGAAAACAAGAAAAACAAGACACAATACAAAGAGACAAGAACACACCCACATACACACACACACACACACACACACAAACACACGTATCTCCTGTTCTTTCTGGTCAGATTGTGTTAAATTAAAGCTCAGATTAAAGTCTGACTTGAGTAAAAGCTTCAGACACAGCAGTGCCTACAGTCATGACACTGTCCATTACCCCACTACGTTTTAAGTTTGTATGTACGTACGTATGTATGTATATATGTATGTACATATGTATATATATGTATGTACATATGTATATATATGTATGTACATATGTATATATATATATGTACATATGTATATATATATATATATATATATATATATATATATATATATATATATATATATATGTATGTATGTATGTATAATATAAAAAATCAGATACTAAAACCGGAATCAAAACCAGATCCTCATTTTTCACAGGTAAGAGCACAGAGACTAGTGTACACCCATGGACCTGGATTAGACCTGGATTAGACCTGGATTAGACCTGCTTTAGACCTGGTTTAGACCTGTACCACTGAGGGATTATACACATATAAGGACACATGGAATAGAATAGAATAGAATAGAATAGAATAGAATAGAATAGAATGTTCTCAAAGTTCAAAGTTCAAAGTCAGCTTTATTGTCAAAAACCACATGTACAGGTTGCACACACAGGATTTGAAATTGCAGTGCCCCCTAGGCCCACAGTGAACATTTAACATCTTATAGACATGACAATAAACATGACAAAACATAACATCTGCACATAGCAACAAGTACGACAGGTTTGTATATAATACAAATAAGTAAAACACACAATGTGCAGCGTGTTAAAGCTCAAATGGTGTCATTAGTTATAGAGCAAAACAGAGTGTGCATTAAAAATTTACAAATTTACTGTGGCGCGGTGGGAGAGGAACTCCACAGGAGTAAGGTAGGTTAGGTAAGTTCACCAGACTGGGACACTTGCATCTAGGAACAACGGGAGAGGGAAGTGGTGAGTGTGGGCGCCCGAGGGGGGAGGGAGGGCAGGACAGGGACAGAGTTCAGCATCCTGACAGCTTGGTGGATGAAGCCGTCTTTCAGTCTGCTGGTCCTGGCCCGGAGGCTCCTCAGTCTCTTTCCTGATGGCAGCAGACTGAAGAGGCTGTTGGATGCGTGGGTGGGATCACCCACAATGCAGAGGGCTTTGCGAGTGAGGCGGGTGTGGTAGACGTCCTGCAGGGAGGGGAGAGAGACCCCCACGATCCTCTCAGCTGCTCTCACTACTCGGTGTAGCTTTTTCAGGCAGGACACGGTACACGTGCCATACCACACAGTGATGCAGCTGGTGAGGATGCTCTCTATGGTGCCTCTGTAGAAGGTCCTCATGATGGGAGCTGGAGCTCTGGTTGTCTTCAGCTTGCGGTGGAAGTAGAGTCGCTGTTGGGCTTTACTGGCCAGTGATGCAGTGTTCTTTGACCAGGAGAGGTCCTCAGAGATGTGCAAACTGAAACTTGGTGCTGCTTACTCTCTCTACAGCAGCTCCGTTGATGGTGAGGGGGTCGTGCTGTGTGTGTTCCCTCCTGAAATCAACGACGATCTCCTTTGTCTTCTCCACGTTCAGGGAGAGGTTGTTGTTACTGCACGACTTGACCAGGCGGCTCACCTCGCTCCTGTAGTGTGTCTCATCGTCGTTGCTGATGTGACCCACCACAGTTGTATCGTCCGCAAACTTGATGAAGAGGTTGGAGCTGTGTGATGGTGTGCAGTCGTGAGTCAGCAGAGTGAAGAGCAGGGGGTTCAGCACACATCCTTGAGGAGCCCCCGTGCTCAGTGTGATGGTGCTGGAGGTGTTGCCGCTGACCCGTACTGCCTGTGGTCTTCCTGTCAGGAAATCCAGTAGCCATTTGCACATCGAGGTGTTGATCTCCAGCCTGTCTAGTTTTATTATGAGTTGCTGGGGGATGATTGATGTTGAATGCTGAACTGAAGTCAATGAAGAGCATTCTAACATATGAGTCTCTGGTGTCCAAGTGTGTAAGGGCTGAGTGGAGGGTTGTTGAGATAGCATCATCGGTCGAGCGGTTTGACCAGTATGCAAATTGAAATGGGTCAAGGGTGGAGGGGAGAGATGTCTTGATGTGTTGCATGACTAGCCGTTCGAAGCACTTCATGAGGATGGGGGTGAGCGCAACTGGACGGTAGTCATAAGGGCAGGATGGAGACGACTTCTTTGGCACGGGAATGATGGTGGACGTTTTGAGGCATGTGGGGACGACAGCCTGGCTCAAAGATGTGTTGATCCTGCTGAGGGATCTCCTCATGCTGTCCGGGGATAGTGTCAGCACCTGGTCACCTGGAGGGGGTGGAGTCTTCTGTGCTGGGGTGCTGTTGTGTGCCTCAAAGCGAGCGAAGAACTCGTTCAGCTCGTTCGGCAGGGAGGTGGAGCTGTCGGCAGTCTGTGGCGTTAGCTTGTAGTCCGTTATGGTCTGTATCCCCTGCCACAGACTCCGCGTGTCTCTGCTGTCGTTAAAGTGCTGTGCTATCTTCCTAGAGTATTGTCTCTTAGCCTCTCTGATGCCACGTGACAGGTTTGCCCTCGCTGTCCTTAGGCCCACCTCGTCTCCAGCTCTGAAGGCAGCATTCCTTACCCTCAGCAGCCTGTAGACCTCCCCCGTGAGCCATGGCTTCTGGTTGGCTTGAACAGTGACGGTCCTGGTGTCTGTGACATCATCGATGCACTTTGAGATGTAGGCAGTGACAGTCTCTGTGTATTCCTGTAGATTTATGGTGTTGTTGTGAGTGGCAGCCTGTTTGAATATCTCCCAGTCTGTGGTGGAGAAACAGTCTTGCAGTGCCTCTGAAGAGCCTTCTGGCCACACCCGTATCTGCTTCCAGACCGGTTTGGTGACTTTGACAAGCGGCCTGTATGCTGGCATTAGCATAACAGTGATGTGGTCAGAGGCACCAAGGTGGGGGAGGGCTTTGTAGTCTCCCCTCTAGGTGGTGTAAACATTGTCCAAGATGTTGTTTTCCCTTGTAGGAAAGTTGATGTGTTTCTGTAATTTGGGAAACACAGACTTTGAGTCTGCGTGGTTGAAATCACCCGCCAGAACGAGAAAGGCATCTGGATGGGCAGTTTGCTGCTCACTGACGTGCTGGTACAGTTCGTTAAGTGCCTCGCTCCTGTTATTGTTGGAGCTAGGAGGGATATAAACAGCAACAAGTAGTATGGCTGTGAATTCCCTCGGCAGGTAGAACGGTCTGCACTTGATAATCATAGTCTCTAGCAGTGGTGAACAGTGTTTACAGACACCGACAGCGTCCCAACACCAGGCATTGTTGATATAAAGAGAGTCCCCCGCCGCGAGTCTTACCTCCTTCGACGAGAGTTCTGTCCGCCCTATAGCATGTTAGCTGGTCGAGTTGTATGGCGCCGTCGGGGATGCTGTCGTTGAGCCATGTTTCCACAAACACAAGAACACAACTCTCTCTCACTGACTTTAGAGTGGCCTGAAGTAAGCGTACGTGGTCCAGCTTGTTTTCCAGCAAGCGTATGTTAGACAGTACGATGGTGGAGATTGCCGTCTTGTGTGGGTTTACAGCTAGCCTGTTTCGGATTCCTCCGCGTTTACCCCTCTTCTGTTTCCTCTCGCACCGCTTGTGACGCTTCCACTGCGGGTGAGATCTAGGAGTCGGGGTCGGTGGTGGTAAGTGCTTCCGAAGCAGACCGCTGTTCTGCCATTTAATGTGGAAAATCACAGTATATTGTCTAAAGAAAGAGGGTTTTTTATTTACATCGTGGGATCAGTATCGAGTCCAAATCGAGTGTGAAATGTGAGAATCATGACATGAGTTTTACAAGTATCGTACCTCCCCTCAGCGTCCTTCTATTTGTGTGATTAGGATATTTCTGATCTGTTCTAATCTCGTTTCTCTGCAGATTTAGACTGAGTTCTTCTCTCAAACACAAAACGCTCTGTTCCACCTTGTGATGTCATCATGTGGTGATACAGGAAGTGCTCCACTGTGTTTTTAAACTCCACACACCTTCACTAGAATCATTTGGATCATTTCAGTCCTGGAATTGCCGATCTCGACTGAACTAAAGGTAAAAGGAGCTGTTCACTTGAAAACTACCACTTGATGACATCACAAGGTGGAACAGAGCGTTTGGAGCTTTGGAGATGTAGACAGACTAATAATAAAGAGTTATTCAAACATGTGAATGAAACAAACTCAACTCCAGCTTTGTTTGTGAGGAGGAACATCAGAACATGACTTAAAGCTCACAGGTCCAGTTTGGTGAAATTTAAATGCAGCAGGTTTAACAGTGTTTGGAGTTCATCTGGAGGCTAACCACTCTGCCGCTTTGCCCACAGGTGCGTCGGGTCAGGTGGGGCTCATAAAGGTCTTTGGTCGAGACGTGGTGACCAGCCACTGTAACGCGTGTCTGTACGCCGGGGCGAAGATCGCAGGGACGGCAGGAGAGGCCATACCTGCACAGGTAAAAACCACGTCTGCTCTAAAGGAGTTTCTTCATCACAAACAGACCTGGAGTTGTGTTTTGTTTCATTCACATGTTTAACACACAAACCTGCAGATTTAACACGAGTTCTTCTCTCAAACTGAAAACACTCTGTTCCACCTTGTGATGTCATCATGTGGTGATACAGGAAGTGCTCCACTGTGTTTTTAAACTCCACACACCTTCACTAGAATCATTTGGATCATTTCAGTCCTGGAATTGCCGATCTCGACTGAACTAAAGGTAAAAGGAGCTGTTCACTTGAAAACTACCACTTGATGACATCACAAGGTGGAACAGAGCGTTTGGAGCTTTGGAGATGTAGACAGACTAATAATAAAGAGTTCCTCAAACATGTGAATGAAACAAACACAACTCCAGGTCTGATTTTGACGAGGAACAACATTAGAACATTATGACTTAAAGCTCAGAGCGTCAGCGTCTGTTGGAGCTTTAAATGTGACGTCTCGTCCATCAGACGAATAAAAACAAAGAACATTTTTACAGTTTGAGTCACGACTCATGTTAAACAAAACCTGCAGTCGTTTGCAGCTCACAGAAGCTCAGCTGTGCTTCTGTCTGTGACAGAAACTACGATCAGCAAGGCTCAGGAGACTCAGGGAGAACATGTCCACACAGAGGCACCCTCCTGCTGTGAGGTGCGGGTGCTTCTCACTCACTGTGGGGTTCTGTTGCAGTGGGAGTTCCAGGTGGGTCCCTGTGAAGGTGTGGAGCTGGGGGACCACGCGTGGATGGCGCGGTACATCCTCCACCGAGTATGTGAGGACTTTGGGGTGGTGCCCACCTTCGACCCGAAGCCTGTGGAGCACCCGTACTGGGCGAACGGCGGGCACATGAACTTCAGCACGGAGAGCATGCGGGCAGAGGGGGGCATCACGTGAGTGCCCGCAGAGTCACAGCTGCCCCGGGCAGACCGCCCAAAAACGGCTGAAATCTGCAGCGTAAATGAGTTTGTGTTTTGTTTTTCCATAGACACATCCACGCGGCGATCGAGCGCCTTGCCCGACGGCACAAGGAGCACATGCCGATGTACGGCAGCGAGAAAAACAAGGTGCGTCTGAGCGGGAAGGTGGTGTACTCAAACTACAACAAGTTCACGTCAGCGACCGGAGAGCGTCTCTGCAGCGTCCGCATCCCCGGGCACGTGCACCACGAGGGGCGGGGCTACCTGGAGGACCGCCGCCCCTCCGCAGACTGTGACCCTTACCTGGTCTGCAAGGCCCTGGTCCAGACCTGCATACCGCCCCCTAGTGAGCGCGAAGAGCAGGTGTCAAACTGTGTCATCTGAAGACTCCAAACTTTGAAACATCAAAACTTCAAACTTCATCACAAGTGTTTTACATCCACAGCCAAACCAGAAAACCTACCAATGATCCTCCAGAGAGGTCCTCCTCACACAGGTCCTCCTCAGACAGGTCCTTCTCAGAGAGGTCCTCCTCACACAGGTCCTCCTCAGACAGGTCCTCCTCAGACAGGTCCTTCTCAGACAGGTCCTCGTCAGAGAGGTCCTCGTCAGTGAGGTCCTCCTCAGTGAGGTCCTCCTCCCTCTGCACACAGGTCCTCCTCGGTGAGGTCCTCCTCAGAGAGGTCCTCCTCAGAGAGGTCCTCCTCACACAGGTCCTCTTCAGTGAGGTCCTCCTCCTTCCGCACACAGGTCCTCCTCGGTGAGGCCCTCCTCCCTCCGCACACAGGTCCTCCTCACACAGGTCCTCTTCAGTGAGGTCCTCCTCCCTCCGCACACAGGTCCTCCTCGGTGAGGCCCTCCTCCCTCCGCACACAGGTCCTCCTCACACAGGTCCTCTTCAGTGAGGTCCTCCTCCCTCCGCACACAGGTCCTCCTCGGTGAGGTCCTCCTCGGTGAGGTCACTGCTCCTGGTTCAGATGTTTTTATTTTAATGTCGTGTACATTTATTCTTCTTCTTCTGTGTTTTTGTGACCTGTTCAAATGTTTCAATAAAACTCATGTTTGAAAATCTCGTTTTCATCTTTAAACCAGAAACCGCAAAAGTGCACCTGATACTGTGTGTCAGATGCCCTCCCATCCTCCTGTATCCCAGCGTGTCAGATGCCCTCCCATCCTCCTGTATCCCAGCGTGTCAGATGCCCTCCCATCCTCCTGTATACCAGCGTGTCAGATGCCCTCCCAGATGTTGTGGCGTGAGGTGACGCTCCTGAGAGCCGGCTCTTTTGAACGGCTCCTAAATGTGAACGGTTGGAGCCGGAGCTGTTTTTTTTTTAAAGAACCAAATCTTTTTCTGTCTTTAGTTTCTGTGCATTTTTCACTGGTTCAGGGTGAACAGAGCAGCACGAGGAGGAGCGCGTGCAAAAAACATTTAACTTAATCTTAACAGTTTTTTTATTTTAATTATTTTAATGAAACGTTTTATTCAGACTCATTTACACTGATCTGAGCCTCTCTCACACTAACTTCTGTTCAAAAGCCAGTCTTCTGAACGGCTCTTTGACATGAACGGATCCAGAAGATTCGGATCCCTTAACAGAGCCGAGAGTCCCATCCCCACAGTCCACTGTCTGTACTGTCCTGCCCTCTAGTGCTCAAAGGGAAAACTGCAGGGGGCTGTGGCTCTGGCTGGAGACGCACCGACAGAAACGGCTAAACTCTAAAGGTAAAAGGAGCTGTTCACTTGAAAACTACCACTTGATGACATCACAAGGTGGAACAGAGCGTTTGGAGCTTTGGAGATGTAGACAGACTAATAATAAAGAGTTCCTCAAACATGTGAATGAAACAAACACAACTCCAGGTCTGTTTTTGAGGAGGAACATCAGAACATCAGAACATGGTTTAAAGCGTTTTTCGTCATTTGGGACCTTTAACTCTTGTATCTCTATGTGCCAGATGCCCTCCCATCCTCCATGGTACATTTACAGATGTTGAACCTGCTCAATTCTTTCTCGCTGTAAACAACTTCCTTAAATAAGATGCACTATGTAACATTTCTGGAGGACACCCCTGTTTGTCTTCATGGAGATGTGATTGTTTTGTCTGGAATGTTCCCCAATATGGCATTATATCTTGCGTTTATTCAGGTGTTTTTATTGCTCAAAAATGCCTCTCTGGTCGCCTCTTCATGGATCTGACCCTGTAACCAGGCCTCTCCCCTCTTTAGTTTAATACTGCACTGTGGAACATTCCAGCAATAACATCTCCATGGAGACAAGTCAAACAGGTGGCGGCAAAAGTGACACAGTGCGTCTTTAAGTGGATCGCTCTACCCCCGCTGCTCATGAGCCGATGGAGCGAGGTGGGACCGCGTGAGGACGCCGGATTAGCCCGGATTAGAGCGGCTTCACTTCGGCTTCCTCAGCCACAAACACCGCTCCTCCACCGCTTCTCCACCGCGCGCTCACGGTTCTTCCACCTGCCCAAACCGCACCACAAACCACGGCCAAAGTTTCACCAAGGCTCCGGTACCGAGAGGGAGGCGAGGCATCGGGGAATCCGCAAACAGGACGCCGACATGGGGCAAGAGGCGAGCCGCAACGAGGAGAGCCGCAACGAGGAGCTGGATTTGGCGCAAGTGCAGGAGCTGTGCATCATCTTCATGAAGGAGTGTCCGAGCGGAGCGCTGCACCTGCACGAGTTTAAACGAATCTTCGGAGTCCAGAGCAGCAGCGAAGAAGAATCCACCTACATCGAGAAGGTCTTCCGCTCCTTCGACACCAACAAGGTACTTCCACTTATACTACTACTACTACTACTACTACTACTACTACTGCTGCTGCTGCTTCTACTGGTACTACTAGGCTACTACTAACTCTACCCTAACCCTAAATACTACTAATACTACTACTATTTCTACTAGACTACTACTACTACTCCTCCTACTACTACTACTACTACTCCTACTACACTAGTACTACTACTACATGCAGGGCAGTAGACTGGGGGAGACACAGGGGTCTGTGGTCCCGGGGCTCAGGGTTTTAGGGGCCCAGAATTGGACCTTCTTCTTCTTCATTTATATTAAAAGGGGCCCTGAGGCTTTTTGCCCCGGGGCCTCGTATTTCTGATGACGGGAGGGAGGGCATCTGACACATGAGGGAGGGCATCTGATACGTGTGTGTGCAGGAGGGAGGGCATCTGACACATGAGGGAGGGCATCTGACACATGAGGGAGGGCATCTGACTGTTTTTGCGCAGGAGGGAGGGCATCTGACTGTTTTTGCGCAGGAGGGAGGGCATCTGACTGTTTTTGCGCAGGAGGGAGGGCATCTGACAGTTTTTGCGCAGGAGGGAGGGCATCTGACAGTTTTTGCGTAGGAGGGAGGGCATCTGACTGTTTTTGCGTAGGATAACAGGCTGGACTTCCTGGAGTACGTGGCGGCGCTGCACCTGATCCTCAGGGGGAACCTGGAGGATCGACTCAAATGGTCGTTTAAAATGTACGACACCGACGGCAACGGAAAACTGGACCGAAGTGAAGTGAAGAGCCTCATACGGGTGAGAAGTACTACAACTACTACTACTACTGCTACTACTACTACTGCTACTACTACTACTGCTACTACTACTGCTACTACTGCTACTGCTACTACTGCTACTACTACTACTGCTACTACTACTACTGCTACTACTACTACTGCTACTACTACTACTGCTACTACTGCTACTGCTACTACTGCTACTACTACTACTGCTACTACTACTACTGCTACTACTGCTACTGCTACTACTGCTACTGCTACTACTGCTACTACTACTACTGCTACTACTACTGCTACTACTGCTACTGCTACTACTGCTACTACTACTACTGCTACTGCTACTGCTACTACTACTACTGCTACTACTACTACTGCTACTACTACTGCTACTACTGCTACTACTATTATTACTACTACTACTACTACTGCTACTACTGCTACTACTGCTACTACTACTACTACTGCTACTACTACTGCTACTACTACTACTACTACTACTACTATTACTACTACTGCTACTACTACTACTGCTACTACTACTGCTACTACTACTACTACTATTACTACTACTGCTACTGCTACTACTGCTACTACTACTGCTACTACTGCTACTACTGCTACTACTACTACTACTACTATTACTACTACTGCTACTACTACTACTGCTACTACTACTGCTACTACTACTGACTACTACTACTATACTACTACTACTACTACTTACTACTACTGCTAGCTACTATACTAACTACTACTGCTACTACTACTACTGCTACTAACTACTGCTACTGCTTACTGCTGCTACTACTACTACTACTCTACTACTGCTATACTACTACTGCTACTAGCTACTACTACTACTAGCTACTACTACTATTACTACTACTGTACTACTGCTACTGCTACTAGCTACTACTACTGCTACTACTGACTACTACTACTACTACTACTCTACTGCTACTACTGCTACTACTACTACTGCTACCTGCTACTACTACTACTGCTGACTACTGTACTACTGTACTACTACTACTACTACTACTACTACTACTGCTACTACTGCTACTACTACTATGCTACTGACTACTACTATACTACTACTGCTACTACTGCTACTACTAATACTACTATGCTACTGGCTACTACTAGCTACTCTACTTACTGCTAATACTACTGCTATACTGCTACTGCTACTACTACTGCTACTAGCTACGTACTACTACTACTACTACTACTACTGCTACTACTGCTACTACTACTGCTACTGCTACTACTGCTACTACTACTCTACTGCTACTAACTACTACTGCTACTACTGCTACTACTGCTACTAACTGCTACTGACTACTACTACTACTACTACTACTATGCTACTACTGCTACTACTAAGCTACTACTTACTACTACTGCTACTCTACTGCTACTGCTACTGCTACTACTGACTACTACTGCCTACTGCTGACTACTACTT
>CM057091.1:1348816-1373816 GCA_029959045.1 Taenioides sp. WSHXM2023
ATATATATATATATATATATATATATTATTTGGCTCATAATTTAAAGCCCCAGTGTGTAACTTTCTGGAGGTGGCGCATCACCCGCCTGATTCCATAGAAACTGAAGTTAAAACCGTTCTCCATGGAGACAGATCAGACTCATGCCACACTGTGGAATATTATAGCCAAAGGAACAGCATCTCCATGGAAACGCGCAGGACAAACACAGAGGATGGAGTCTGAAGTCAACTGAGAGCGAATGTGAACGTCCTGACGGAGGACAGAGGCGCGGTGGCGGAGTGGTTAGCACTCACACTTCACAGCGAGGTTCTGGGTTCAATCCCCGGGTCACCTGGGCCTTTCTGTGTGGAGTTTGCATGTTCTCTCTGTGTCTGGATGGGTTTCCTCCATCAGCCCAAAACATCCACCACAGGTGAGATCCTCCAGCTAAAGCAGTTTGGACCAAGACCAGCTCCAGATCTGGAGATGGGTCCCACTGCGGCACTGAAGGATGGGTCAAATGCAGAGGACACATTTCCCTACGGGGACCATAAAGGCCAACCTTCCCTTTAAGGAGCAGTCCTTAAATGTGTGACTGATCCTTTTGTTCCACTCGCTCTGGGAGCCCCATGGAATCACCTGTTCTTCACTGAGCAGGACTCTGATCTCCTCAGACTCTCACCTTCTGTCTGCACGAGGTTCTCCTGTCGTTCTGAGAACCTAGAGGTCCATGTCCTCATTTGTCCCAACTACCAACTCCTGCAATCATTCTTCTGAATCAGCCCCAGGACAGAGTCTATGGACCTTTTTAAATCAATGACCTCCTGCTGTTTTTATCTTTTATCTTTTCACACAGCTTCTCGTAATCACGTGTTTTTATCTCGTGTGAATGTGCCACACCACAAACGTGAAAAATAAACTTTGAAAAATTCTGTTTCAGATCATCCAGAAGATCCGAGTTCACCGGAGCGAGATGGACATGACCCCGACACAGATCTGCGACCGAATCTTTGAGCTGGTTGATCAAAACCACGATGGTACGAGTCTGTGAGATGATCCTCTTCTGAGCTGCTACAGCTAATAATACTGCTACTACTATTACTGCTACTACTAATACTGCGTCTAATACTGCTACAGAGACTGCAGGTGCTCCCTGTGTGACTGTGGCAGAGTGGTTGTGCTCCAGCCCTTCAGTGAGGAGGTTGTGGGTTGAATTCCCTGTGTGTCTCTGGTTGCAGGTCAGATCACGCTGGCGGAGTTCATGGAGGGAGCTCAGAAGGACGAGTGGGTGATGCAGCTTCTCAAACTGGACGTGAACGCCTCAGGATGGGTCATTCAGAACTGTGGAAGACTGCCCTGAAACTGACGCCAGAACAGACTTTTATATTATTTTATTTTATTCCGTTCTTCCTCCAGACCAGGGCGGCGTTTCGTCCCCGACCATCTGAACTGCTCTTAGCGCTCTTCCTCGCAGCAGTCACATGATGTTGCTGTGACGTGATTGGTCAGCTGATTTAAACAGGTTTTGGTGCTATCTTCCTACCGATGAAAGCAGGATGACAGCGCCACCTGCAGTGCCAGTTCTTCAGGACAGTGTTCCAGGTGTGACAGAGTGAAAAAGCCCCTCGTCCTGGTTTAACGCTCCACAAACCTGACCCTCTGAGCTTTAAACCATTTTCTGATGTTCCTCCTCAAAAACAGACCTGGAGTCGTGTTTGTTTCATTCACATGTTTGAGGAACTCTTTATTATTAGTCTGTCTACATCTCCAAAGCTCCAAACGCTCTGTTCCACCTTGTGATGTCATCAAGTGGATGTTTTCAAATTAACAAATTACCTTCTTCTACCTTTCAGTGCGTATGACAGGTTTATTTATGATTCTCTCATTTTGACTTTCTTTGGTGGAGTAACACCTGCTGTGAATATAAATTATAGTTTTACACCAATCAAGAAGTAATTTGTGAAGAAAAGTTGAAAAATATGTTGAAAATGAAACAGGAAGTAGAGTTCTGTTTATGCTCCCACACTGATGACATCACAGTGGGAGACTTCCGTTTTGGGACAATTTACACAAGAAACACATTTTTCTGATATTTAAAAAATATTTAAACAAAATGAAGGTGTTTTCTTACATTTTTATTTGTGAAATTCTAACCTCTGTGACGTTAGAGGAGTTTTGGCCCAGTGAAGATGGTTGCTAGGTAACAGTTCGGGAATTCCGCAGTAAAATTTGAAACCTAAAAACAGCAGAATTTTTCTCTTTCTTTTTAGTGAAATCTTAAATATAATTAACTTAACTGTGAACTTAACTGGTTTAGTCCTGGTTTGGTCCTGGTTCAGACCTGGTTTAGTCCTGGTTTAGTCCTAGTTTAGTCCTGGTCTGGTCCTGGTTTAGACCTGGTTTAGTCCTGGTTTAGACCTGGTCTGGTCCTGGTTTAGACCTGGTTCAGACCTGGTTTAGTCCTGGTTTAGTCCTGGTCCGGTCCTGGTTATCTCCACCAAGGAGGTTATGTTTTCGCCTGAGTCTGTCTGTTTGTCTGTTTGTTTGTTTGTCTGTTTGTCTGTTTGTTTGTTTGTCTGTTTGTTTGTTTGTTTGTTTGTTTGTTTGTTTGTTTGTTTGTTAGTTAGCAAGATAACTCAGAAAGTTATGGACGGATCTTGATGAAATTTTCAGGAAATGTTCCTAATGGTAAATCCAACAGATGATTAGATTTTGGTGATGATCCAGAAGAAATCCTGGATTCTGGATCACTTTGAAAACTGAGCTGCTTGGCGGAGGTCTGCGCTCTGAGTGCTTTTCTAGTTTAATCCTGCTTCAGTTTGGGTAAAGGAGTGGTTCACACTGTCAGAGGGACTTTTGGTTCAGTAGATTTTCAACTCCAGGACTGAAATGATCCAAATGATTCTAGTGAAGGTGTGTGGAGTTTAAAAACACAGTGGAGCACTTCCTGTATCACCACATGATGACATCACAAGGTGGAACAGAGTGTTTTCAGTTTGAGAGAAGAACTCGTGTTAAATCTGCAGGTTTGTGTGTTAAACATGTGAATGAAACAAAACACAACTCCAGGTGTTTGTGACAAGGAAACGACTTTAGAACAGAGCAGGAAACAGAGGGATCATGTGGTTCCGTTATGTTTAGTCCTGGTTTGGTCCTGGTTCAGAACTGGTTTGTGTTTTGTTTGAATCTGTCAGGGAGGAAAACACAATAAAACTTGATCTGAAAAAAGAATCGATTAAAATAAAAGATCAGAAGAACACAAGAACCTCACTGGAACTGGACTACCACGAGTACAAGTACAAGTACAAGTACAAATACAAGTACACGAAAGTACTGCAGTATCGATGGACCTGATGCAGCTCCAGGCCCGTCTCCGCTCTTCTGAACACTGGACTTTGTCTCGTTTTTGGGCGGCCCTGGTGATTTCTGGGTCGATTTTTTATTTAAAGGTTTATTTTTGTGGAAATCTGCGGCGCTGTGGGTTTTATTTATGTTGAAAATGCAGTAAATGTTTGTATTTGTGTGAAATGTTTTGTTTTTATGACCTAAGTCACGAAACACAGAACGAGAACCTGGTCTTAGTCCTGGTCTGGTGATTTAGACCTGGTTTAGTCCTGGTTCAGACCTGGTCTAGTCCTGATCTAGTCCTGGTTTAGCCCTGGTTCAGACCTGGTTTAGTCCTGGTTTAGTCCTGGTCTGGACCTGGTTTAGTCCTGGTTTAGTCCTGAGGGAGGACAAATATCTTGATTTCAAAAACAGAACTACCTCTTTTTTTCCTGCCACAAACCTGAAATGTGCTTTAAAGTAAAACAAGGAATCAGCTGTAGAAAATAAAAGAGTAAAATATAAAACCGTAGGGAAAAAAAAAAAAAAAAGTAAAAAAAAAAATAATAATAATAAGTGGTTCATAAAATAAGGCGTTAGAATAGAAATAGACTTTTGAATTTAAAAGTACAAATATACAAATATGCAGTACAACAGAGTAAAAAAGTGAGACATGATGAAAATGTGCTCTTTAAATCACTTTGGTATTTTTTCTTGAGTTTTGTTTTTTGTTTTTTTTCTTTTGAGTATTGCTAATGTGTGCATTGTGTCTCCATGGTAACTGCTAAACATTCCACCATAGAGATACATGTAGAACACCCCCAGTGTGACGTCACTGCAAAGTATCAGTGGTTTTTATCCTGACAGACCCTGGAAAGATGGTCACCAGATCCATAATACTCTGGTCCGGGTCTGGTCCTGGTTCGGTCCTGATCTGGTCCTGATCTGGTCCTGGTCTGGTCCTGATCTGGTCTTGGCCTGGTCCTGGTCTGGTCCTGGTCTGGTCCTGATCTGGTCCTGGTCTGGTCCTGGATCGGTCCTGATCTGGTCCTGGTCTGGTCCTGGTCTGGTCTGGTCCGGGTCTGGTCGTGATCTGGTCCTGGTCTGGTCCTGGTCTGGTCCTGATCTGGTCTTGGCCTGGTCCTGGTCTGGTCCTGGTCTGGTCCTGATCTGGTCCTGGTCTGGTCCTGGTTCGGTCCTGGTCTGGTCCTGGTCTTGGTCCTGGTCTGGAACATGTTTCTGTCAAACCTGTGTTGCCATTTTGTCTTTATTAAGTTTTTGTGTTTTTGCCAATAAATTATTTTTAAGAAGAAAGTTGTGAATGTTCTGAGTTTAGGCTCAAAGGCAGAACGCCTCTCAGTGACATCATCAGGTGAAGCGCCGCAGGATCAGACTCGCCTCTCAGTGACATCATCAGGTGAAACGCCGCAGGATCAGACTCGCCTCTCAGTGACATCATCAGGTGAAACGCCGCAGGATCAGACTCGCCTCTCAGTGACATCATCAGGTGAAGCGCCGCAGGATCAGACTGTTTGTATGGAGTTATATTTGTCTCATTAATATTCACAGATTGTTTTCACATCCACAAATGTCAAATATCTGTGTGTTTGTTGTTTAAAGTTTAGTTTTAATTTAGACGTTTTAAGTTAAAATTATAGATTTAGGCTCCAGTGTCTCACAAAACTGAGTGGACCAACAGCTCTCACATTTTTTACGGATGTTTCGCCAACTTCATAGAACAACACAATAATTAAACTACAATTTAAAGCCGTTGCGTAGGCGACATATTGTTCAGCAGTAGATTTATTGTTGTGTTATTGTTATTGTTACACACACACACAACAGCAAACACGCAAATGTTGGTATTTTATTCCAATCATTTAGCATTCAGCTGTTGAGGTAAACATTAGCCTATGTGATGTTAAGTTAGCAAAGACTATGAGGTATGCTAACACATGGATCATTCACTCAGAGAGCGCAGACCTCCGCCAAGCAGCTCAGTTTTCAAAGTGATCCAGAATCCAGGATTTCTTCTGGATCATCACCAAAATCTAATCATCTGTTGGATTTAGGAACATTTCCTGAAAATTTCATCAAGATCCGTCCATAACTTTTTGAGTTATCTTGCTAACAAACAAACAAACAAACAAACAAACAAACAAACAAACAAACAAACAAACAAACAGACTCAGGCGAAAACATAACCTCCTTGGCGGAGGTAAAAATCAACAATCAATAAGGAACTGGCCTTGTTGATTCATTAATGTTACAGATCTTCCTTCTGACGCTTCCATTTTGGCAGTGTCAGGTGTTTCGTGTGTCGGCTGCTGCCACCTGCTGGTGGTGGGGAGTATGTCTGTGTTTGTGGATTTCACCAAAAGAGCGTCTCAAAAATACGTCATGGAGGAAATCGGTGAATTTGTGTAATTGGTGATCCACAAATGCGAATCACATTGTACAAACAGAATTTTCAGTTTTACAAATGTTTTTGTTTTGTTTTTTGCAAATGAAAAAAGATAAATTTACAAATACACATCTATTTGTAAAGACCAAAAATACAAGTTACAAATATATTAAATTTGCATTTGTGGAAATCAAAACAAGTACAAACCAATAATCCCCTCTGTGTGTTTATGAATATTAATGAGACAAAAGTAACTCCATAAGACACAGCACTCAGTGACATCATCAGGTGAAACACGTCCACTAAGTTGATTTGTTTGGACCCATATTTTAAAGCTCCCACTGCACCCACTGCACCCACTGCACCCTCTGTACCCGCTGTACCCACTGCACCCACTGCACCCTCTGCACCCACTGCACCCTCTGCACCCACTGTACCCACTGTACCCGCTGTACCCACTGCACCCGCTGCACCCTCTGCACCCACTGCACCCTCTGCACCCACTGTACCCACTGCACCCACTGTACCCACTGCACCCTCTGCACCCACTGTACCCGCTGCACCCACTGTACCCGCTGTACCCACTGTACCCTCTGCACCCTCTGCACCCACTGTACCCGCTGCACCCACTGTACCCGCTGCACCCTCTGCACCCACTGCACCCGCTGTACCCGCTGCACCCTCTGCACCCACTGTACCCGCTGCACCCACTGTACCCTCTGCACCCGCTGCACCCACTGTACCCGCTGCACCCTCTGCACCCACTGCACCCTCTGCACCCACTGTACCCGCTGTACCCGCTGCACCCACTGTACCCGCTGCACCCGCTGCACCCTCTGCACCCACTGTACCCACTGTACCCACTGTACCCGCTGCACCCGCTGCACCCTCTGCACCCACTGTACCCACTGTACCCGCTGCACCCACAAGTGTGTCACTGAGTGTGGAGTGGATGAAGAACGCTGTAAAGAACTTTAAGTGTCTGAAAAAAGACCAATAAATCCAATGGTTAATTCATATTAAAGATAGAGGAGGAGAGGGTCAGAAGACCAGAGCAGAGGGTCAGAGGAGGAGAGGGTCAGAAAACACGAGGAGAGGGTCAGAAAACAAGAGCAGAGGGTCAGAGGAGGAGAGGGTCAGAAAACAAGAGGAGAGGGTCAGAGGAGGAGAGGGTCAGAAAACAAGAGGAGAGGGTCAGAGGAGGAGAGGACAGGTTCAGAGGAGAGGGTCAGAGGACAGGGTCAGAGGAGGACAGGGTCAGAGGAGGACAGGAGGACAGGACAGGGTCAGAGGACAGGGTCAGAGGAGGACAGGGTCAGAGGACAGGGTCAGAGGAGGACAGGGTCAGAGGACAGGGTCAGAGGAGGACAGGGTCAGAGGAGAGGGTCAGAGGAGGACAGGATGGACACTAATGACCCTGTGGGGTAATTATCTCTTTGCTCAGGGCCTTTCAGGTTAATGAAGAGCGCGAGCTCACGACTCTCTGACGTCAGCGCGTTAATCCCCGCGAACGGCGCGTTTTCATTTCGGAGACTTTTGATCAATTTAGTGACGCGCGCGGCTCACGGCGTCACGTCCACGCGGGGACAGACGCCGTACGGGACTTTATTAGAACCTCTCAGGGAAACAAAAGCGCACATTTGACGCAAAAAACCGAAACCGTTGCGCAGGATTTGGGTCGCGCGGGCCAATTGGATTCATTAGAAAGTCCAAAAATAGCGCAGAGACACGGAGGAGACGGTGGTGTCTGAGAGGACGTCCCCCGCGCCGCTCCGGGAAATCTAACCTGTATTCTCGTATTTTAGCGTGACTTTTGCGTCAGTTTTGGGTGTTTTTGGTGTTTTTGGTTGCGATGGGGCAGAACCAGGCGCACACTGAAGATGACGCAGACTCGGAGGTGGCGCTGCACCACATCCAGGAGCTGTACCGTAAGTTCGCCAGTGAATGCCCCAGCGGAAACCTGCACCTCCACGAGTTCAAGAAGATTTTCGGATACAACAAAAACTCCACCGAAGAAGAGTCCGCGTACATGGAGAACGTGTTCCGCAGCTTCGACACTAACGGGGTAACTAGGCAACCGAAGTACTGCAGTTACAAATACTCTACAAATACTCTGCAAATACTCTGCAAATACTCGCGTTACTGTTACTGCAGGACGAACTGAGGGTTTGGGCTAACCAATCCAGTCCTGGTTTAGACTTGGTTCAGAACTGGTTTAGACCTGGTTTAGTCCTGGTTTACACCTGGTTTAGTCTCCATGGAGATGATAAATCCTTTTGCTCTGCCTGAGATGTTCCTCAGATTGGCATTAAACTTTTATCTCCGGGAGTTAAGCAGCTCAGGGTAGAATGCACCACTCGACTAAATGCAATATTCAGTAGATCAGGTTTAATGCCACACTCTGGAACATCATTTGTTTCATCAGATTTTGAATTTTAAACGCCACTGAATTTCTCACTTTGAATTTTTTAACTTTGAAAAAACGTGTTTGAAAGATTTTTATTCTGAATGTCAGTTAATGAAATAAATTTATTTTCAAAGTGTTTAAAATTCAATATAAAAAAAAATGTGTTAAATATTCAGCACAAATATTTTCAAGCCTCAAATTCAAACAGTCAAAATTCAGAGTAAAATTCTCAGCAAAGATCCAAGACGCCAAGGCAGAATCAATCGATCCTGTGTGATCCGATCGAACTTAGTAACAAACAGGAAATGGTGCAGTGAAGCGATCTGATTGGTCAGAATTGGCCTCATCAAAACCTCATCTCTTTTATTTGTTAAGTGTAAACCCCGCCCACAGATGAGAACCATTAGGAAACAGCCTCTGTCCTCCTCACTCACACAGGATCGATTGCTTCTGCCTTGGCGTCTTGGATCTTTGCTGTGAATTTTACACTGTGAATTTTACACTCTGAATTTTGACTGTTGAATTTGAGGCTTGAAAATATCTGTGCTGAATATTTAACACATTTTTATTTTGAATTTTGAAACATTCAGCAACTAACTTGAATTTGAAACATAACATCTTTTTTTTCAGAGTTAAAAAATTCAGCGGGATTTAAAATTCAAAATCTAATGGAACAAATTATCTTCCACAGAGGGGGGTTCTACATGTGTCTCTATGGTGGAATTAGGGCTGTGCAAAAAGATTGAAATATCGATTATCGTATCGTTTAAGTTGATGATACAGTATCGATATTGTAGGCTGTTGTATCCCGTAAGTATTTTTATGTATATTTTATTAAATTATTTTGTGTAAAAGCTACAGTTGTGTCGACATTTTTACTGTTTTGAGTAAAATTGTTGTTTTTCAGATTAAATTTGCACAAACTTTCAGTATCAGAGCCGTGATTTGGCCTTTGTTTTTCACTGAACCGTATCGACTCGGTATCAAAAAACATATCGTGGCCTGTGTATCGAGGTGTGTACCGTATCGGTAAATTCTTAGTGACACGGAGCCGTAGGTGGAATGTTCCTCAGTTACCATGGAGACACAATCCACTCATTAACACAAGTGCAAAATAAAACCCTTTATACAAAAGTGATTTAAAGAGCAGGTTTTCATTTTCCCGTGGTCATTCCGAGTGTTCACGGTTTTGTTTCGGAGTTTGATTTCACACTAAAAGTTCAGTGACCAGATTTTCAAAATAAAAAACTGGGACTCGGTTTGTCGCGGTTGGTAAAAATAAAACAGTGAAACGATTGTGTCATTAAGGAAAACTGTTCTTCTCTCTCCTCTCCTCCCTCTTCTCCCTCCCTCTTCCTCTCTCCTCTCCTCCCTCACTCCTCTCCTCCTCTCTTCCCTCTCTCCTCCCTCTCTCCTCCCTCTGTCCTCTCTCCCTCTCTCCTCCCTCTCCCTCTCCTCCGCTCTCCTCTCCTCCTCTCTCCTCCTCTCTCCTCTCCTCCTCTCTCCTCTCCTCTCTCCTCTCCTCCTCTCTCCTCTCCTCCTCTCTCCTCCTCTCCCTCTCTCCTCCTCTCTCCTCTCCTCCTCTCTCCTCTCCTCTCTCCTCTCTCCTCTCCTCTCTCCTCTCCTCTCCTCCTCTCCTCTCCTCTCTCCTCTCCTCTCCTCTCTCCTCTCTCCTCTCCTCTCTCCTCTCTCCTCTCCTCTCTCCTCTCTCCTCTCTCCTCTCCTCTCCTCTCCTCTCCTCCTCTCCTCTCTCCTCTCTCCTCTCCTCTCTCCTCTCCTCTCTCCTCTCTCCTCCCTCTCTCCTCCCTCTCTCCTCTCTCCTCCCTCTCTCCTCCCTCTCTCCTCCCTCTCTCCTCCCTCTCTCCTCCCTCTCTCATCCCTCTCTCCTCCCTCTTCTCCCTCCCTCTTCCTCTCTCCTCTCCTCCCTCACTCCTCTCCTCCTCTCTTCCCTCTCTCCTCCCTCTCTCCTCCCTCTGTCCTCTCTCCCTCTCTCCTCCCTCTCCCTCTCCTCCGCTCTCCTCTCCTCCTCTCTCCTCCTCTCTCCTCTCCTCTCTCCTCTCCTCCTCTCTCCTCTCCTCCTCTCTCCTCCTCTCCCTCTCTCCTCCTCTCACCTCTCCTCCTCTCTCCTCTCCCTCCCTCCTCTCCTCCTCTCCTCCTCTCTCCTCTCTCCTCTCCCTCTCTCCTCTCTCCTCTCCTCCTCTCTCCTCCTCTCTCCTCTTCTCTCCTCTCCTCCTCTCTCCTCTCCTCCTCTCTCCTCTCCTCCCTCTCCTCCGCTCTCCTCTCCTCCTCTCTCCTCTCCTCCTCTCTCCTCCTCTCTCCTCTCCTCCTCTCTCCTCTCCTCTCTCCTCTCCTCCTCTCTCCTCTCCTCCTCTCTCCTCCTCTCCCTCTCTCCTCCTCTCTCCTCTCCTCCTCTCTCCTCTCCCTCCCTCCTCTCCTCCTCTCCTCCTCTCTCCTCTCTCCTCTCCCTCTCTCCTCTCTCCTCTCCTCCTCTCTCCTCCTCTCTCCTCTTCTCTCCTCTCCTCCTCTCTCCTCTCGCTCCTCTCTCCTCTTCTCTCCTCTCCTCCTCTCACCTCTCCTCCTCTCTCCTCCTCTCTCCTCCTCTCTTCTCTCTTCCCTCTCTCCTCTCCTCCTCTCTCCTCCTCTCCCTCCCTCCTCTCCTCCTCTCCTCCTCTCTCCTCCTCTCCCTCTCTCCTCTCTCCTCTTCTCTCCTCTCCTCCTCTCTCCTCTCCTCCTCTCCTCCTCTCCCTCTCTCCTCTCCTCCTCTCTCCTCTCCTCTCCTCACCCTCCCTCCTCTCCTCTCCTCCTCTCTCCTCTCCTCCTCTCTCCTCTCCTCCTCTCTCCTCCTCTCCCCTCTCTCCTCTCCCCCCTCTCTCCTCTCTCCTCCTCTCTCCTCTCCTCCTCTCTCCTCCTCTCTCCTCTCCTCCTCCCTCCTCTCCCTCTCTCCTCCTCTCTCCACTCTCCTCTCCCTCTCTCCTCCTCCCTCCTCTCTCCTCCTCTCTCCTCTCCCTCTCTCCTCCTCTCTCCTCTCCTCCTCTTCCTCTCCCTCCCTCCTCTCCTCCTCTCCTCCTCTCTCCTCTCTCCTCTCCCTCTCTCCTCTCCTCCTCTCTCCTCCTCTCTCCTCTTCTCTCCTCTCCTCCTCTCTCCTCTTCTCTCCTCTCCTCCTCTCTCCTCTCCTCCTCTCTCCTCCTCTCTCCTCTCCTCCTCTCTCCTCTCCCTCTCTCCTCCTCTCTCCTCTCTCCTCTCCCTCTCTCCTCCTCCCTCCTCTCCTCCTCTCTCCTCTCCCTCTCTCCTCCTCTCTCCTCTCCTCCTCTCTCCTCTCCCTCCCTCCTCTCCCCTCTCCTCCTCTACCTCTCTCCTCTCTCCTCTCCCTCTCTCCTCTCCTCCTCTCTCCTCCATCTCTCCCTCCTCTCTCCTCTCCTCCTCTCTCCTCCTCTCTCCTCTCCCTCTCTCCTCCTCTCTCCTCTCCTCCTCTCTCCTCTCCCTCTCTCCTCCTCTCCCTCTCTCCTCCTCTCTCCTCTCTCCTCTCCCTCTCTCCTCCTCCCTCCTCTCCTCCTCTCTCCTCTCCCTCTCTCCTCCTCTCTCCTCTCCTCCTCTCTCCTCTCCCTCCCTCCTCTCCTCCTCTCCTCCTCTCTCCTCTCTCCTCTCTCCTCTCCCTCTCTCCTCTCCTCCTCTCTCCTCCTCTCTCCTCCTCTCTCCTCTTCTCTCCTCTCCTCCTCTCCCCTCTCTCCTCTCCTCTCCTCCTCTCCCTCCCTCCTCTCCTCCTCTCTCCTCCTCTCTCCTCTCCTCCTCTCTCCTCTCCCCTCTCTCCTCTCCTCCTCTCTCCTCTCTCCTCTCCTCCTCTCTCCTCCTCTCTTCTCTCCTCTCCCTCTCTCCTCCTCTCTCCTCTCCTCCTCTCTCCTCTTCCTCTCTCCTCCTCTCTCCTCTCCTCCTCTCCTCCTCTCCTCCTCTCTCCTCTCTTCCCTCTCTCCTCCTCTCTCCTCTCCTCCTCTCCTCCTCTCTCCTCCTCTCCCTCCCTCCTCTCCTCCTCTCTCCTCCTCTCTCCTCTCCTCCTCTCTCCTCTCCCTCTCTCCTCCTCTCTCCTCTCCTCCTCTCTCCTCCTCTCCTCCTCTCTCCTCCTCTCTCCTCTCCTCCTCTCTCCTCCTCTCTCCTCTCCTCCTCTCTCCTCCTCTCTCCTCTCCCTCTCTCCTCCTCTCTCCTCTCCTCCTCTCTCCTCCTCTCCTCCTCTCTCCTCCTCTCTCCTCTCCTCCTCTCTCCTCCTCTCTCCTCTCCTCCTCTCTCCTCCTCTCTCCTCTCCCTCTCTCCTCTCCTCCTCTCTCCTCCTCTCTCCTCTCCCTCTCTCCTCCTCTCTCCTCTCCTCCTCTCTCCTCTCCCTCTCTCCTCTCCTCCTCTCTCCTCCTCTCTCCTCTCCCTCTCTCCTCCTCTCTCCTCTCCTCCTCTCTCCTCTCTTCCCTCTCTCCCTCTCTCAGGACGGACACATAGACTTCCTGGAGTACGTGGCGGCGGTGCATCTGATTCTTCGGGGGAAACTCAAAGACAAACTGGTGTGGTCCTTCAAAGTGTTTGACCGCGACGGAAACGGCTCTTTGGACCGCGCCGAGGTCCGGCTCATCATCAAGGTCAGAGGTCAAAGCGCCAGAATCGAAAATCTGATCATCGATACTGAAACTGGTATCGAAACTAGATGAGTAACGATACTAAAAGAGTCAGAGCACCAGGGCGCTCAAAAGTATCGAAAATCAGGTCAGATTCCCTCCCTCTCCCTCTCTCAAGGTCACGAGTATCGAAGATCGGCTAATCGATACTAAAACTAATATCGAAACCAAATCCTCATTTTTCACAGGCATCGATCCTAAAACACATCCGTCTTTAGAACGATTTGGAACTGGATCGGAACAATGTGGATGTGGAAAATGTGGAAAATCCCAGGAGATTGTCTAAAGAAAGAGGGTTTTTATTCTCACTGTCGTATCGGAATCGGTATTGAGTATCGAGTATCGAGTATCAAGTCTGTGCCTTTGTGTTAAAATCCAGTTTGAAGTTTTATTATTGAGACAAAACAAGTCAAAAGTACAATGTATGTTTTAGTTTGACTGAAGAAAACCCAGACCTGGTTTAATCCTGGTTTAGTCCTGGTTTAGTCTTGGTTTAGTCCTGGTTAAGTCTTGGTTTAGTCCTGGTTTAGTCCTGGTTAAGTCTTGGTTTAGACCTGGTTCAGTCCTGGTTTAGTCCTGGTCTAGTCTTGGTTTAGTCCTAGTTAAGTCTTGGTTTAGTCCTGGTTTAGTCCTGGTTCAGTCCTGGTTTAGACCTGGTTCAGTCCTGGTTTAGTCCTGGTCTAGTCTTAGTCTTCATGGAGATGGAGAAGTTTGTCATTAAACTTGTCCATCTCCATGGAAACAGCGAGCGACACCACCAAGTCAAGGTCACACGTCTGTGGAGAGGCGAGCCCACTCCCAGTCTGATGTTCACGCGAACACTCAATACAAGAATAAACACAAGATGAATAAACTTATGCCGTAGTGTGGAATATTCCTGGTAAGGCAATAACATCTCCATGGAGACTGGCAGGTGGTGGACTCCAGAAAAGTGACGTAGAGCATCTTTAAAGTGACGTGGTGGAGTTTGAAAATGGAGGAAAACGTGAACACAGTTTGTTCAAACCCAGACAGACTCAAACTGCTTCACTGTTTCAGATCATCGGGAAAATAAAGCAGACGTACGAACCGAACGCCACCGGAAACGTGGAGGAAATCGTGGAGGAAATCGTGGATCGAATCTTCACTTTGGTCGACAAGAACAACGACTGTGAGTCTGAGTCTTTGTTTTTAAAGTGTTTGACTTGTTGAATATAAATGAGAGTTTTACACAAATCATGAAGAAAAGTTTAAAAATATGTTGAAAATGAAACAGGAACCAACAGGAAGTTCTTTTTGACATTTTCTTTATTATGATTGTTACACAAACAATAAATAAATACAAATTATATAAGGAATAACAAATAAAATATACAGGACGGGGGGAGATGGAGGCAACGCCAAAAAAATGATAAATGAAATTGCTCAAGAATCTCAAGGGTTTTAACAGATTTGGAGCTGGAGGACAAGTGGAAAATGGTAAAGCAGGTGTGACATTTGTTCATTTCTCCATAATCATCTAAACTACGAGACAGAACTATCCTGGGTTTGTTTTATTTAGTTTTTGTTTAGTTCCTTTACCACAACACACTCAAGTTACTTTAAATAGATTTTATTTGGTTAAATCTATTCAGTTTGGTTAAACACTTCAGACACTTCCTGTAGGGACGCCGTCTTGAACCAGGTGATTCGACGCTGTGTCGAAGCTCCAAAGCCCAACCGCTTCAAAACACGATTCCAGATCTCTGTGTCACGTGACGAGTGTTTCATGAACCCTCGTTTCGCTGCTTCACCAGGGAGCGACCGTGCTGAAGCAGGGTTTGATTGACAGAAGTTTCAACGAACCACTGAACTTTGCACCTTTCTCAACCGAACTCCCTCTAAGTTTAAAAGAGCTGCCTGCGCTTCTGTTCCTCATGGGTTTGTGAGAGGAGAGACACAACTGTGATGTTTAATTAACAAAAAGGCTGCAATACAATTCATGACTGTGGTTTACCGACATTGCACATAAATACAAAAAGTCACATTTACACATAGAATCAAACATTAAAATGATGTACAAATAATGTAAAACAATTACAGGTTAAGGAGGCCGTCTCAGATGTTCTCAGTCTGGAGTTAAAGTCATTCAGTGATATGAACAGGTTAACCCTGGGATGGCCGTTTCAGAACATGAAACACTCTGGATGTTGTAGTTCTAACATATTGCCACTAGATGTCACTGTGGAGAGAGTTTCGAACTGTGTTTTGGCGCTCCGGCACAATCGCTTCAACTGCTTCGGTGTTTCATGAAGCCTCACTTTGTCCATCCCTACCTGTTGCTCCACCTGGTCTGGAGACAAAAGAGGACGTGTCCTGGGACGGACATATTTAAAGCATCTGGGGGGAGGTTTTGGACCAGACCATGTGGAGGAGAATTGGTTTCAGTTCCTTTTGTTTGTTTGGGTTTGTATATTTGATTTGGATGTCTCAGTGTTTATAGTTTATGTTAAACTCTTTAATTTAAAGGAGACTTAGGCCCTTGTGGTAAATCGACGGGTTTAACTTTAGACTGAAGTGAAGTTGCCTTAGATCCGACCTGATAAGAGATCGTGGACTCACCTGGAGGGAGGAGCTTCCTGTGTGGGAAATTTAAACCAGTTCAGCTCAGCCTCTCAGGGTCACATCAGTGTATCCGGGAACACGTGGGGTTTAGGCTGCGTCCCATTCCTCTGTCTTACCCCTTCCTCTTCCCCTTTATCTACGTCTTTGTCTTGCCCCTTGATATCGAGCTGTGAGGGCTCGGGGTACGAATGTTCCCCTAAGAAATGGGACTCCACTCGATTACCGTTTGCTGTTAAGCAAATTGACTTCACACTGATTTCACCTAAAAAGTGCCACGTCAAGGATTATCAGGTACCTCAGCTCGACAAAAAACGAGCTTGATACATGAAAGTTTGATGAAAACGATAACGTCGGCTAAACAGACATTACTACAATTAAAACCACAACAACAGTTCACTAAAAGTAACGTAGAACATAAGCGTCAGAATTGTAAACCTGCTAAACTGTTAATTGATATTTACAACTGCTGAAAATACTCACATTTATGAGACTCCTTGGCTGGTCGATGTGACGCTCCATCCTGATCCCAACACCTGCCTGAGCTCGTAGGCCGACCCCTTCGTTTCAAGTCTGGTCCAGAGTTTACTTCGTTTCAAGGGGTATGTGGCCCGAGGTCGTGGCCCTAGCCCGTGATCAAAATTAGAATCGAGACGCCCCTTGCCCTCACATGAACGCACA
Source organism: Taenioides sp. WSHXM2023 (assembly GCA_029959045.1). Classification (NCBI taxonomy): domain Eukaryota; kingdom Metazoa; phylum Chordata; class Actinopteri; order Gobiiformes; family Gobiidae; genus Taenioides; species Taenioides sp. WSHXM2023. The sequence continues at coordinate 1,364,845 of CM057091.1, forward strand.
AAACCAAGAGGTAGGGGTAAGACGAAGGGGTAAGACAGAGGAATGGGACACAGCCTTAGTTTCATTCATTTCTGTTGCTTTTGCCTAATTTTGCACAGTTATTTTTTGTAAATATGTTTTATTTTTTTGTTTGCCACGATACCACGGTGACATTTTGAATAAACCTTTGGGACATATTTTCAGAGTCGGCCTCCTGACCACATTGTCCAGCTTCTCCACAGTCGGGTTTACGAATAATGAATTTACGTTTATGGATATGAAATTTTGCTTTTGAAGATAATTAGGAGATTAATGATAAAATATTGTATAAACAGCATGTCTTTAAAAGAAAGGGTAAAATGGGACATAAAGTTGTGTCTATATTTGATAAAAACTGAAAAACACAAACTCCAGGAGACGACACGAGAGCAGAGAGAAGAGTGTGAGATGGTCTTTTGGAGTTTGTCTCGGTGAGAAGAGCGGTGTTCCTGTGGAGTTGTGTCGTTCAGAAGGAGGAGCCGAGTCCTCGTCCTGGAACAGTGAGTCCTGAGCCTCGGGTTTGTAAACGATGCTCTGAAAATATCCTGGATGAGCTAATCTCCTCCTCCTCCTCCTCCTCCGCTCATGAAGGCTCCACCACAGGGAACTCAGCCAGGAGCACGTTCTACAGTCCAGGGCCGTCAGAAGTATCGAGAATCAGATACTAATCGATATCAAAACTAGTATCGAAACTGGTATCGATACCAAAAAAGTCCCATTGACAGGACACAGCAGAACCTTTCCTGAATGGAGCTGGATCAGAACAAGTATAAGGTTTAGACCTGGTTTAGACCTGGTTTAGACCTGGTTTAGACCTGGTTTAGACCTGGACCTGGAGGGATTACACAGATATAAGGACACATGGCAATAGAAAAGAAAGTTCTACCATTTAACGTGGAAAATCCCAGGAGATCGTCTAAAGAAAGAGGGTTGTATTCTCATTGTCGAATTGGAATCGGTATCGAGTATCAAGTCTGTTCCTTTGTGTTAAAATCCAGTTTGAAGTTTTATTATTGAGACAAAACAAGTCAAAAGTACAATGTATGTTTTAGTTTGACTGAAGAAAACCCAGACCTGGTTTAGTCCTGGTTTAGTCCTGGTTTAGTCCTGGTTCAGTCCTGGTCTAGTCCTGGTTTAGACCTGGTTTAGTCCTGGTTCTTCTCATAATTCTCTTGTTCAGATCTGAGGCTGGAGAAGGTCCGACCTGAAGGACACGTCTCACATTATAAACCCTCACAAAGACCAGGGACACGGAGCTTCAGGACCATCACATAGACTAGTATAATAATAATAATAATAATAATAATAATAATAATAATAATAATGCATTTTATTTAAAGGCGTCTTTCTGGACACTCAAGGACACTGTACAAACAGCAGTAGACACATAATTCAAATCAATCAGGACAGGACAGGTTCTAGTACACGCCCATGGACCACAGTGGAACCTTCCACTGAGGATTAGAGAGACACAAGGACACATGGGATACCAAAACTGTCACAGCACCAGGGGAGTAAAAGTATCGGAAATCAGATTGTCGATACTAAAACTAGTATCAAAACTAGATCTAAACTACTCTCTCTGTGCCTGCTGCTGTGGCTCCTCATTTTGGTCTTAAATGTTCATGTTAAGCCGCTCTACATGATCCTGGGGTTTTATTTTACTGTTTTATCCGTAAATTTATCCCTTTTCCTAATATAACTCGGCTCCAAATTCTCTCCTATAACCGCTAGCCTCAGTGAGCTTCATTTGACTGAACGCTGTGGGTGACGTCACACTTTAGTCACTTCTTTACAGTCTGTGATCTTCTAAAGCAGAAGGAGCTCCTCACTCTGGGACGTCCACATGTCGTTTCCTCGTCACAAACACCTGGAGTTGTGTTTTGTTTCATTCACATGTTTAACACAAACCTGCAGATTTAACACGAGTTCTTCTCTCAAACTGAAAACACTCTGTTCCACCTTGTGATGTCATCATGTGGTGATACAGGAAGTGCTCCACTGTGTTTTTAAACTCCACACACCTTCACTAGAATCATTTGGATCATTTCAGTCCTGGAATTGCCGATCTCGACTGAACTAAAGATAAAAGGAGCTGTTCACTTGGAAATTTGTTCAGTCCTTTTTAAGTCTTGGCTCAGTTCTGGTCCAGTCCTGGTCTAGTTCTGGTCTAGTCTCAGTCTGGTCCTGCTTTAGTCCTCGATGAGTCCTGGTTTATTCTTGGTTAAGTATTGGTTTAGTCCTGGTTCAGTCCTGGTATAATCCTGGTTTAATCTTGGTTTAATCCTGGTTCAATCCTCTTTCAGTCCTGCTTTTACAATAAGATAAGATAAGATAAGATAAGATAAGATAAGATATGCCTTTATTAGTCCCACAGTGGGGAAATTCCAGTGTTGCAACACACAGTTCAAGAAGAGCAGGAAAATGGAACATGCAATAAAACAAGATAATAGATAATGGTTATGAAATAATTTAAAAATAGACTTAAAATAGACTCACTGTAACACACTGTTCCGGTGGAGCAAAAATATAAAATACCAGAAAAACTATTATGTACAATAAAAGTAACAGTGCAGCAAATGAACAGATAGATCTAGTCTTGGTCTAGTCCTGCTTTAGGGAGCTGCTAACCCCTACCTAAACTACCACCTGATGACATCACAAGGTGGAACAGAGCGTTTGGAGCTTTGGAGATGTAGACAGACTAATAATAAAGAGTTCCTCAAACATGTGAATGAAACAAACACAACTCCAGGTCTGATTTTGAGGAGGAAACTTAGACAAACTTTATTGATCCACAAGGGAAAAGGATTCGGACTCAGCCGCTCACAGATCACAATATAATATAAAAACAAAGAGTAAAAAATATAAATGGTAATAATAAATTCTAAATAAGTAGTAAAAAAAGAGCAAGAGACAAAGCAAAGTGTCAAATTAGGCATAATTATATAAATGTACATGTAAGATTATAACACGACTTAAAGCTCGAAGAGTCCATAGAGGAGCTTTAAAGAGTCTGATGTTACAGATGTTCGTTTAGTGTGAAAATGTTCATGTGTTTTGTTTCAGGTCGGATCTCCCTGGAGGAGTTCATAGAGGGTGCAGAGAAGGACCCGTGGGTGCTGAACCAGCTCAGGCTGGACATCGGGCCGTGTGAGTGGTTCATGGAGCAACAGGAGAAGAAGACCTGAGCCAGAGGACGCTGCCTTCAACAAGATCTCAAACTCTTATCTAATGATGTTCCTCCTCAAAAACACCTGGAGTCGTGTTTGTTTCATTCACATGTTTGAGGAACTCTTTATTATTAGTCTGTCTACATCTCCAAAGCTCCAAACGCTCTGTTCCACCTTGTGATGTCATCAAGTGGTAGTTTTCAAGTGAACAACTACATTTTACCTTTAGTTCAGTCGAGATCGACAAATCCAGGACTGAAATGATCCAAATGATTCTAGAGAAGGTGTGTGGAGTTTAAAAACACAGTGGAGCACTTCCTGTATCACCACATGATGACATCACAAGGTGGAACAGAGTGTTTTCAGTTTGAGAGAAGAACTCGTGTTAAATCTGCAGGTTTGTGTGTTAAACATGTGAATGAAACAAAACACAACTCCAGGTGTGACAAGGAAACAACATTAGGACAGAGCAGAGCAGAGGATTATGGGACATTTAAAGAAAACACGTAGTGACACGTACAGGAGGTGAAGTCCTAGCCTTATTTAAAGCTGCACTGTGTAACTTTTCTGGGGGAGGGTCTTGGTTTTGAGGGTTTGTCTCCATGGAGATGTCATTGCTTTACCTGGAATGTTCCACCAGGCCCAGATACATGTCAGGTCTGTGGAGAGGCGAGCCTGCTTACTGTGTTTTAAAGGTGTTTATGAGGAATAAAAAGACCTGTAAAGGAATAAATACAGGGTAGAAGTTTAATGCCATACGGTGGAACATTTTAGGCATTAACACTGAGATTAGCAGATAGAATAGTTACATAAGTTACTTCAAATGTAAAAACTGCTTTTGTGGAAATCACTGGACTCTAAATCACATTCTGAATCGAGGACTTTAAGAGGGGGAATTCTGCCTGAAGATGTTTTAGAGTCATCCGTGTGTTTGAGTAATATAGCGATCTCTCCTGCCCACAAGTCTACGTCCACCAGGCTCCCACAGTACGAGTCTGTACGAGGCTCCGCCCACAAGTCTACGTCCCCCAGGCTCCCACAGTACGAGTCTGTACGAGGCTCCGCCCACAAGTCTACGTCCCCCATGCTCCCACAGTACGAGTCTGTACGAGGCTCCGCCCACAAGTCTACGTCCCCCAGGCTCCACACGACAATTCTCCATAAATACACAAAAACATGAGACAAAACTGAACACAACAACTGGACAAACCTGATGTGATGCAGGAGTTTCATTAGTGCGACGCACACTGAGTGTGTTGGGATAGAGCTCTGAAGGGGGAGGGACTTAGCGCGGGGAGGCTGAGTGTGTTGGGATAGAGCTCTGAAGGGGGAGGGAGTTAGGCTGGAGAGCAGAAAGAGGGGGGGCTCAGAGCATCAAAAAATGAAATTTATAAAACATGTTTGGGGTGAATTCAGCATTTTCAAAACAATAAAAAGAACATGAGGTGATCTAAATATGTGACGTGTTACAGGTAAAACCCCAGAGACGTCACATACCCCCTCTGTAATACCCCAGGGAAGGAAATACCCCCTCTGTAATACCCCAGGGATGAAAATACGCCCTCTTTAATACCCCAGGGATGAAAATACGCCCTCTTTAAACTAAGATAAACGTTGCCTGTTTAAATGGTTAAATATATTTTCTGACGTTGGCCGTTGCTTTAAGTGGCGTGTGGGTGTCTGTGTGTGTGGAGGAGCGCCGCTGTGTGTTTACGCAAAAAAATACTTTAAAAATATAAAAACATTTTTATTTTATTTTATTTTATTTGCTTGAGCCTCTAATTTGTAGCTAACGTAAAAAAAAACAAAAAAAAAACTTAAAAAAAACTCCTTTGGTTCATGAGTAAAAACTGGCGCCTGCTGCGTTGACCTCTGTCCTGTAATAAAAGGTTAACGACTTCATGTTTTAAAGGTGCACTGCGTAACATTTCTAGTGGAGGGTCCATCACCTGCTTGGCATTACAGTTCAGATCTGTGGAGAGGCGCCCCTGTTCGCAGAAGGAATTATTGTATTTCTGAGCAATAGAAGATCCTGGAATGAATAAATGCCGGATGGATAATGGTTTAATGTCACACCACGGAACATTCCAGGGAAAGCAAGCAACATCTCCATGGAGACAAGCAGGTAGCGGACCCTCCAGCAGAAAAGTTGTGCAGTGCACCTTTAATTTTTTATGTCTGTGTGTTGTTGATTATGTCAGTGTGTTTTTTTCTCGTACAGCACCAAAACACCAAACACCTCCTGGACTCAATGTTTTAACAAAAATAAATCAATAAAACAAGTGTGAATGAGCCGAACGAATCGCTGTTTTGACTTTTAGGTGGAGTTACACTGAACATTTTTAGTCCTCGTCAGTGACAGCGGAAGAAGCTTCGTTAAAAAATCTGAATTCATTTTTGTTCTGCCTTAAAAACACGAAAACATAAGTAGCTGATTGTAAACAGTCTCAGAGCGTCCTCATAATTCACCACGATGAGTTCAGAAGAGCTTTTCACAACTCGCACAGACCAGAGCCGAGTTTCACTCATTTTAAAGTGATCAACAATTAGCATGCTAATTTCTATGAGTTTAATGCCATACTGTGGGACATTCCAGGCAGAGCAAAAACATAAAAAGACTCAGTACTCAACACTGATTTTGATAATAAAAAAAGAACAAAAACACACACACATTTGTTTATTTTTACAGCAAAATGATCATGTAGTTTTGTAGTTTTGTCTATAATATTGTCAAATTGAAAAAACATAACAAAAAAACTGTACAGAGATGATTTTTGCCTGCTGCGTAAAGCTGCACTATGTAACTTGCAACCTGGATCTGAAACGTTCATGGAGATTTTTATTTTTTTTAATTTAACCTTTATTTAACCAGGAAAGTCCCATTGAGATTCAAAGATCTCTTTTTCAAGGGAGTCCTGGCAAGAGGCCCACACAACACAACCCACAAGACAATTCAATATAAAATCAACACAGATCATATGTTATGTTAGGGACACAGTTAGAAACATTGGCATATCATCGATTGCGTTTCCAGGTCCTTCAAAAGAGAATTAAAAAAAGGCATAGGTACAAGTGTTTTTAGTTTTAAAACTCTCTGCAAAGAATTCCAGTCGGCTGGAGCGCGATACTGAAATGACAGAGATGGAGAAGTTTGTCATTGAACTTCTCTATCTCTATGGAAACAGCAAGCGACACCACTGAGCCAAGGTCACACGTCTGTGGAGAGGCGAGCCCACTCCCAGTCAGATGTATTCACGTGAACACTGCAAGAATAAATGCGAGATGGAAAGAATTTCAATGTTGTAGCAAAAATAAAAGATGCTACGAGTGAGTGAGCTGAACGAATCATTGTTTTGACTTTTAGGTGGAGTTACACTGAACATTTTTCATCCTCATCATTGACAATGGAAGAAGCTTTGTTATAAAATCATCATAATACTTGTTCAATATTAAATAAAGTCTGCGGAATGGGTTCACTCACTGTGGTATTAAACCTACAGACACTGATACTCGTATTTTTCAACTCTAAAGCGAGACAAAACAGTTTTTGATGAAGTAAATAAATCTCGTGCTCCATTTTTAAAGCTCTTTGCGCAGACTCAGTGGCTGAACACACGGCGCATGCGCACAGCCCGGTTTCTGTTGACAAACGTGTGGACCGATGCTAAACCTGGAAACCTGACAAACTGCGTCTTTTTCCACCTCAAAACTGGACTAAAATGTAAAGTGCGCGGGTCAGAACACTGCGAGGAAACTGGACACATCCCTTTAAACCCGGTATGTCTCATGTCTCTATGTTTGACCCAAATCAAACTCATTTACTGCAAGAGTTTGAAGCGGTCAGTGAGAGGCTTCACTGTTAGCAACATTAGCATGCTAAATAAAGTAACTTCTCGGGTTTAATCAGTATCTTTACAACACTTTATTTCGTTTACGTGCTCTGCTGCCTTGTACATGTTCCGTAATGTGCTAAAAATGTGTTTTATTGTCATTTTCCCATTGATAAACGCTTGGGTGATGTTGCAAACCTCTTTAGTAATGCTAATGTCAACACTGCGCCCAATTCTCGGGCAATTCAACGATTCTCCTGCTGCATTTTCAACCCAGAGACATTTACAAGGAGATTTATACATTTATAGATTTATTGAAACTTTCTCTGGCTCTAAGACTGTGGTAGTTTTATTTTGAGTTACATTTTTGGATGATTTGACGCTGAGTTGAGTTGTTTTTAAGCTTAATTTGGACATTTTTGAGTCTTAAGTTTGTGTATTTGTCCATGGTGCAGTTCGCAGGGACGGAGACATGGTTGTAGGGATTATTTCTGGACTTTGGCATCGGAATGTGAGCGGAATGCGAACGCGTCTGTCCACATTTGTGTCAGAAATCCGCGCAGATTGGACCGAAATGGCCTCGTAGTCTCGATGATCTCGTGTGGATCTCGTGTGGATCTCGTGTGGATCTCGTTTGTGTCTCGTTTGTGTCTCGTTTGTGTCTCGTTTGTGTCTCGTTTGTGTCTCGTATTTATGGATTGGACACGTATGGTCGTCGTGTCCCTGAGGCCCCGTGACGCCGCAGGTGAACCTGTCTTCCGGGTAGTGCAGTTGACGTGACTCACCTGTGTGACTGTGTGACTACTGCTATTGCTACTGCAACTGCTACTGCAACTGCTACTGCAACTGCTACTGCAACTGCTACTACTACTACTACTACTACTACTACTACTGTTACTATTACTACTACTACTACTGCTACTATTACTAAATAAATACATATAAACTGTATTCATTGTGTGAGAGCAGTTCACAATCCTGAATCCTCTGACTCTCTGTTCCTCTGACCCTCTGTTCCTCTGACCCTCTCCTCTGCTCCTCTGACCCTCTTCTCCTCTGCTCCTCTGACCTCCTCTGCTCCTCTTCTCCTCTGACCCTCTTCTCCTCTGACCCTCTGATCCTCTGCTCCTCTTCTCCTCTGCTCCTCTGACCCTCTTCTCCTCTGACCCTCTCCTCTGCTCCTCTGCTCCTCTTCTCCTCTGACCCTCTCCTCTGCTCCTCTGACCCTCTTCTCCTCTGACCCTCTCCTCTGCCCCTCTGACCCTCTTCTCCTCTGACCCTCTTCTCCTCTGCTTCGTCATTAACTCCTGAATGAACCAACTTCATTACAGTAGTAGGAGTTGGTACAGCACACGGTAAATCACTTGTGTCTAAGCGCGTGTTTGTTGCTGTTTTCTGAGTTTGATGATGTTTGACGTTTATGTTCTAGGTCTGAGTGGGAGCCATGTTGAAGTGGTTGTCCGGAGACGAGGGGGCGCCCGGGTCTGCGGTGAGTCTGGGGTCATGTGAGACTTTCGCTCTTTAAAGTGTTAATGGCAGATTTGTGCTTTTTGTGTAGTTTTTTTTTTTTTACCATTTCTGTGCATCGCTGTCGCATTCCTCAGTCATAGAGTGTTGTGGGGACAGAGTGCTGAGCAGATTGTGTGTGTCTGTGTGTGTCTGTGTGTGTAAGAGGGATTCGGTTCATTCTGTGCAGTGAAAACACAAAGCTCAGGCCGTTTCCGCTGCTACATCCTGAACAAGACAAACCTGAACACAGCAGTCGCACAAACACCTGTTCATCAGACTTTTTGTCGTCGAGAAATATTTCAGTGGAGCCCAACAGTGGCCACTCACTCCAGTTTTGGAAGTATTTTTTTCCCGTAGACTTTTTGAAAAATTACACTATTAAGAGTTCAAGGGCATCAGGGAGGCTAAGCAGCTGCGTCCAGAGTACCGTCCTTAACGCAGC
>CM057091.1:1378816-1421316 GCA_029959045.1 Taenioides sp. WSHXM2023
AGGAACTGCTGAACCCCACCATCTCAAACAAGTCCTACCACAATCCTGCACATAATAATCTACAATATATGACAAAAAACGACTGAACTCCAGATCTGATGATTAATCGTGACCATTAAAATCATTGTAATCATGTTTTGGTCTCTAGTTCTGACCTCTGACCCTGTGGATGATTCTGTTCTGTGACATTTTAAATCACAATTTTGATCTAAAACAACGTCATAAAAGAAACAAACGCACCAACTTCAGCTTTAGAAAACTGTGGAGTCCAATGGAGCTGAACCAAACCAGGACTGAACCAGGACTGAACCAGGACTAAACCAGGACTAAACCAGGACTAAACCAGGCTGTGGTCCCTCCTGTGGACAGCTGCACTAGAGCAGAGCGTTTTTTTACATTTGGACCAAAACGATGGCGCGACGCTGCCCAATCCTACGAGTCTCACCATGAAGAACATTGAACTGGAGAAGGTGGAGCTGAAAACAGGAGGAGATCTGAGCAATGACGTCTTGAATACAAGAGAAAAAACATGCACTGAAACATGCTCGAATCACTCCAAACACAACTTCAGGGGAGAAGAAACTACTATAACATGGTTAAAAGATTTGAAAAGAACAGTTTGCAGAAGGTCTGATTTTGTTTGTTTTTCAGGAGACTGAGAACAGTGGGTCTCTGGTGGACCTTCAGAATCTGGTCCAGAATTTGACAAAGAAGATTGGAGACGCAGAAGAACGTTACAGCCTCCTCCAGGAACAGTCAGAGAGCCTCAAAGAACTGCTGTCCACAGAGCAGGAGCAGTTCACCAAGAAGGAAGAGATGTACAAGCAAAACGTATGTCTGACCCTCTGACCTGCTCCTCTGACCTGCTCCTCTGACCCTCTCCTCTGCTCCTCTGACCCTCTCCTCTGCTCCTCTGACCCTCTCCTCTGCTCCTCTGACCCTCTGCTCCTCTGACCCTCTGCTCCTCTGACCTGCTTCTCTGACCCCCTCCTCTTCTCCTCTGACCTATACTCCTCTATCCTTCTGCTCCTCTGACCTCCTCTGCTCCTCTGACCTTCTGCTCCTCTGACCCTCTCCTCTGTTCCTCTAACCCTCTGCTCCTCTGACCTGCTCCTCTGACCTGCTCCTCTGACCCTCTCCTCTGCTCCTCTGACCCGCTCTTCTGACTATCTGACCCCTTCCTCTTCTCCACTGAATTTCTGCTCTTCTCCTCTGCTCCTCTGCTCCTCTGACCCTCTCCTCTGCTCCTCTTCTCCTCTGACCTTCTGCTCCTCTTCTCCTCTGACCTGCTCCTCTGCTCCTCTGACCCTCTCCTCTGCTCCTCTGACCCCCTCCTCTGCTCCTCTGACCTTCTGCTCCTCTGCTCCTCTGACCTTCTGCTCCTCTGCTCCTCTGACCCCCTCCTCTGCTCCTCTGACCTTCTGCTCCTCTGCTCCTCTGACCCTCATATATTCTCATATTTGTTGTTCTTGCAGATCCAGACGTTCAAAGACATAATTCTCCAGAAGGATAACCAGCTGATGGAGATGAGCCAGATACACGAACAGGAACTTTTCAAACTCGCCGCTAAATCTGACGCCAGCGCAGACTTGGAGCAGGTAAACGAACCTTATTTTCACCAAAAGATCCTGGGTTTGAGTCTAGACTGTCTACACTGCACAAAAGAGTATCTGGAAACACTTCCGTCAGTCGCTTTTCTCCATGGACAGCAATGACCTCTCCATAGAAACAAGCAGGAGACCCCAACCAAAAAGTTACACAGTGCAGCTTTAACACAGATCTGTTTGTAAATTGCCTGTTATTTTTCCTGCAGCTTTTGAAGGCCCTCAAACAGAAGCTCCATGAGAAAGAGGAGGTGCTTCTGGGTAAAAACCAGGTCATCGATGTTCTTCAAGGAGAGGTGGACACCAGGGATGGGCAGATCAAGGTCAGTCCACAGTACCTGCATCTCTGGAGCTAAGGTGGTGTTTGGATGGGAGACCGCAGGGAATATCAGGCTCCACAGGGGGGCAGCAGTGACTCTAGTGCAGACTGTTGTTGTGTCCTTAGGCAAGACACACGAGACACATTTTAGAACATGTTTGTACCGATCTAAACTACAGGGTTAGCAGCTTTTACGCAGCAGCAGCAGAGCTCTAAAGAGTTCAAAAAATAAAGCTGTATACCCTTTTATAAATCCAATGTTTTACTATTTTGAGTGAATCCTCTTTTTTAAGCTGCGTTCAGACCGCGGCATCGAAAAACGCACTGGACACCGCTCGTTTGAGTCTTTGTGTTTGAGGCAGACGCTTCCGACGCATCAGTTGTCAGGTTTAGTCTCAGGTTTAGTCTCAGGTTTAGTCCCTGGTTTAGTCCCTGGTTTAGTCCCTGGTTTAGTCTCAGGTTCAGTCTCTGGTTTAGTCTCAGGTTTAGTCCCTGGTTTAGTCCCTGGTTCAGTCCCTGGTTCAGTCCCTGATTTAGTTCCGTCTTAGTTCCTGGTTTAGTCCCTGGTTCAGTCCCTGGTTCAGTCCCAGGTTCAGTCCCTGGTTTAGTCCCTGGTTTAGTCCAGGGACATGGCTTAGGATCAGAATGTCTCCAACTACAAGATGAACTAAACCAAGATCACTACGATTGAGTATCAATCGTGAGAGTATCAAGTCTGTTCCTTAGTGTTGAAATCAGGTTTGAAATTGTCGTATCGTGACAATACCAAATAACTTTTAGAGCACTTTGATGGTGTGGATGTGCTCTTAACATTAACGACATGTTTCCAGGATCTGTTGGAGCGTCTGAAGCGCGTGCAGGTGGAGCAGAGGAGTCTGGAGTCAAAGATGGAGGCGGAGAGACACGTGATGAAAGCTCAGATCAGAGACCTCATGGACAAACACCAGAGCGAGGTGCAGAGGATGAAGGACCTGCACCAAGAAGAAATCTCCAAAGCACAACACCAGATACTGCAAAGGCTGGAGGAGAGGAGGACAGAGGAGGGGACGGAGGAGCAGAGGAGGAGAGGAGAGGGGGAGACGGAGACAAAGAGCCCAGAAAAGACGGAAAAGAGGATCACGCAGCTGGAGGGTAAGTCATGCATCTGTTTTAATTTATGATACAGCACAGCACAGTTCTTACACAAAATAATTCAAAGTGTTTTACAGAATAAGAAAGACATTAAATCACAATACAGACAAATTAAAACATAAATAATTATCATAAAATTAACATTAAAAGAGAGAGAGAATTAAAGAATCTATAACGAATCAAATCTAAGAGTCCTTTTAGGTTTAAACCAACTCGATTTCAGCTTTGGAACTGGCAACGCAAATAAAACTTGTAAAAAATGCTAACATAAACAACGTGGGTGTCATGTCCCGTGTTTTGTAATTAAGAGTAATCATCAGCGTTCCAGTTGTTACCAGCATCACAATCGTGTTTTTTTAATTATCAATGGTTTTATGGAGAATGTTCCGAAGTATGACTTTAGCTTTAACTCCGTTTCCATGGAATCACTGAATACGCTCAATGTCAAAATTGAGTTTTTGAGAAGTGTTAAGCTTTCATATGGTTCTACTTTCTTTTGGTTCTGAATTCTTTGTTTCTATTTTTCAGCTAAAGTGAAGGAGAAGACGGAGGCGGCGAGTAAATCTGAAGCCAAGTTCCTGAAGATAAAGGCCTGGTCCAAATCCAGGATCAAACAGCTGGAGGATGAGCTGAGGAGGAGCCAGGTGACCACCACAAACTCCTGTAGAAAACGTCTTATGAGATGGTCTCTAAATACACAGATGCCCATAAGCCTCTTTTCCACTGGCACGGTTCTCCAGGGGCCGTGGAGCAGGTCTCCCTCCAGCTCCTGTGTCTCTGGGTCTGGGTCCGGGTCCGGGTCAGGTCGCTGTGAGACACTCACGTTACACAAACAGAACTCCCGTTTTCTTAATGAATAAAATTGTACCTGAATTATACTCGTGATCATACGGCTGATCTCAGTGATTCACTAAAACACGTTTAGTTTGATGCGCTACGGACGAGGCTAAAGCTGAAGCTAATGCTAATGCTAGTGTAAACACAAAGGTAGTTCCTGTAGTTTTTCCTTTTTATCGTCAACTGTTTCTGCATTTGTTTCTTTTCTCTGCGGCATGTTTTAGCCTCTCTTTATATAACGCTCGGTTTGGCTCATGTTGGATGCATTATGACCTGGAAATATTATTTTATTATATTAGCGAGTGGGGTGCATCCATCCATTCGTGCTATTCCCCTCAGGGTCAGACCCTCTGGAGCCGGTGTCCTTCAGGGTCAGACCTCTGGAGCCGGTGTCCTTCAGGGTCAGACCTCTGGAGCCGGTGTCCTTCAGGGTCAGACCCTCTGGAGCCGGTGTCCTTCAGGGTCAGACCTCTGGAGCCGGTGTCCTTCAGGGTCAGACCTCTGGAGCCGGTGTCCTTCAGGGTCAGACCTCTGGAGCCGGTGTTCTTCAGGGTCAGACCCTCTGGAGCCGGTGTTCTTCAGGGTCAGACCCTCTGGAGCCGGTGTCCTTCAGGGTCAGACCTCTGGAGCCGGTGTCCTTCAGGGTCAGACCTCTGGAGCCGGTGTTCTTCAGGGTCAGACCTCTGGAGCCGGTGTTCTTCAGGGTCAGACCCTCTGGAGCCAGTGTCTTTCAGACCCTCTGGAGCTTTTGTTCTTCAGGGTCAGATCTCTCATGGGGTGGAGAAGTTCACTTTAGACAGAGACACAGACCAGTGGAAACTGTGGAAACTGAACCTGAGCTGAGACAGGTGTGAGCTCCCAGGTGGAGTTTGCTCTGTAACTGTGTCACTGCAGATTTGTTGACCTGGTTTATGGTTCATGTCTCTGTATTTACTTTCATGTTAATACGTTGTTTTTGGGCTAATATATAAAAGGAAACATTGATCTAAATATGTGACGTGTTACAGTTAATACCCCATAAATCCCCCGACTTTAAACCTTTAATTCCACCTAAGAGTTCTGACCCGTCTCCAGGTTAAACTTTCAGCTTCTGTAACGTGCTGATGTGTCCAGGCTGGATCTGCGTCTCCAGACCTCGCCTCGCTTCAGGCTCAGGTCACAGCGCTGGAGGAGGAGAGGGAAGAACACCTCTGCAAACTGGAGCACTACCAAGAACTCAGAGCAAAAAACGGTCAGATGCCCTCCCACGCTCCTTTTAACCCTGTGTGTCAGATGCCCTCCCAGATGTTGTGGTGTGGTTGGAGAATGGACTTTGTCACTGATAGAAATGTTCAGAGGAAAAAAACATTTGTGGATTTGACTTTTGGTCATTTATTTTTAATTTTTGTATTATTTCTTTATCGTCTTTCAGAAATGCTTGAGGCCAAACTGGTTCTGTACGAGGAGCAGCAGAGAACACTACAGGCCGATCTGGAGCAGTTCACCAAGAGAGCCACTTCACAGGTACAAAAACCCATATCCCTGTGTGTCAGATGCCCTCCCCGTGTGTCAGATGCCCTCCCTGTATCTCTATGAGGTGTTTTTCTGTGTAAAAGCTGCTCCCTGTAGTTTAGATCTGTACAAACATGTTTCCCCTGATGCCCTGGCGGTGCTGCCCTGGCGTTGATGCCCTGGCGGTGCTGCCCTGGCGTTGATGCCCTGGCGGTGCTGCCCTGGCGGTGCTGCCCTGGCGTTGATGTCCTGGCGGTGCTGCCCTGGCGTTGATGCCCTGGCGGTGCTGCCCTGGCGGTGATGCTGTTGGTGTGTTCAGGCGAGTGAGGCGGGCAGTGCAGATGACCCTCACGCGCAGGTGCTGGAGTGGCAGGAGATGGTGGCAGAGGCCGTCAGCGCCCGAGACAGAGCCCAAGAGGAGAAGAGCGCTCTGAGTGTGAGGATCAACCAGCTGGAGGAGGAGAAGGAGGGTAAGACCATACACACACACACCGCTAACAGGAAGCATGTCTCTGTCTGCTGAATGGTGCTCGGACATAGGGGTACAGCGCCATCCTCAGACACCAGTCAAAACAAAGAAAACTCACAACCAGTTTGAGAAACGACATCACTGGGATATTGTAAAGATGCTAACAGAACTGAACAAATGCTACTTTTTCCTTTTAAAAAGCCTTGACTTGGGGCTAAATTAGAGGTACATTGTGTAACTTTTCTAGTGGAGGGTCCATCACCTGCTTGTTTCTATGGATACATCATTGCTCTGCCTGGAATGTTCCACAGTATGACATTAAACAGCTCTACTTTACATTATCTCAAGCTCAAAAATACCTAGAAAAACAGACATTCTGACTGTGAGCAGGGTCGCCTCTCCACAGATCTGACCTGGAACTTGGTCTGGTTTAGTTTCCATGAAGACAGAAAGGTTTAATGCCATACTGTGGAACATTCCAGACAAAGCAATAACATCTCCATGGAGAAAAGCGTTTGACAGACCCTCCACCAAAAAAGTTTCACAAAGCACCATAGAATTAAGATAGAAAAGTTCTTTATAACAGTGATTTCTTCATGTTTTCTGCATCAAAATGGAGCGAAGGATCTGCTGTGCTGCAATAAAACAAAGCGTTTGAGTAAAGAATTCAATTTATTGGGACAGACCACAATATAATTATGAGAACTTTGACGGTCCGATATTCTTGGATCAGTTCAACAGACCGAGCTAATAAACTGTAACTGTAAACAAGCAGGTGTTTAGTCTCAGGCCACGTCTCATTTCTCTTTCCTCGCTTCCTTCTCCTCGATTCCTCTCCTCCATCCGCCATTTTTCAGCTGTCAATCAAATGTGTCATATTAAGTCCCAAAGAAAACCACAGAATGAAGGAGTAAACCTGAGGGAAGGAGGGAGTGAAGGAGTAAACCCGAGGAGGCTTCAGGAGCAGACGCCAGAGAAAAGACTCAAACTTTCTTGGTCTCAGTGAGGAGTTTAGATCCTCTGTCCTCCCTGTGTCTCCTCTGTGGGCGGGACTTCCTCACCCACTTCCTGCAGAATTGGCTCTGTTCACTTCTATTCTAGAGGAAGACGTTTGGAAACATGCGGATGACGACTTCCTTTGGGCTCTGTTGGCGATGGTAACTCTGGTAAATCTGGGAAAACTGAGAAAATGGCCCGGTTTACTTCATCTAGATGTCATTGTGTTCTTTCTTTTTTCCTTTTATAAATTGCCTCTTAATTTGTGTATTATAATTTGTCTTACTTAATTAAAAAAAAGATCTCACTGTATCGTCCGTTATGTTCAGCAGATCGACAGGTCCAGCTGCCTGTATGTGACATCGAAGACACGATTAGTCTCAATCCAGTCCACTTTATTTCTATAGCATATTTTATAAACATGACAGTTTCCAAAGTGCTGCACAGACAAATTAATACAATAATTATAAATAAATCGTAAATACAGTAAATCCTAAATAAAAACAGTAAATAAAAAGTGTTAAAATGCAGCTAAAAATTATCAAAATAAAGAAATAAAGAAAAATTAAATAAAAGACACAGAAGAGCACACAACTCACGCGGTGTTAAAAGCCAAAGAGTAAAAGTGGGTCTTAAGACGAGACTTAAAACACTCCACTAGGGGGCAGTTTGGACATGGAGGGACAGAGCGTTCCAGAGTTTGGGGCCGACCACAGAGAAGGTCCTGTCCCTCCTGGTTTTAAGTCTCGTCTTAGGCCCCACGAGCTGGACCTCGGACCTCAAAGCTCACGGGGAGTAAATCTGGATGAGGTCCGAGACGTATTCTGGGGCCAGTCCTTTCAAAGCTTTAAAAACAAACAATAAAACTTAAATCAATTCTAAATCGAACAGGAAGCCAGTGCAAAGACGCAAGGATTGGTGTGATGTGTTTTTGTTTTTTGGTTCCTGTTTAATGTCGTGCCGCGAAGTTCTGGACTAACTGCAGACAGGAAAATGCGTTTTTAGAGATGCCCGTGTCCAGACATGACGAAATAAAGGCGTGCATGAGCTGTTCAGAAAGATTAAAAGATGAGAAAGGTTTGACTTTGGATAAAAGCCGCAAATGAAAAAAACTCATTTAAAATCACTGTCTAAGGTGATGCAAAGGCTGGTCCTCAATGGAAATCTTCGGCAGGTTGTGAAGATGCTGCTGCTGAATCCAGTTTATCACATGCCCAGAGTCGGGAACTACACCGGAAGTCGCCATCCTCATGTTTCCAAACGTCTTCCTGTAAACGTGAATGGAGTAATTAAGGAGAAGGAAGCGAGGAAAGAGAAATGAGACGTGGCCTTAGTGTTGGTGTAGTTAGCTTTAGCTTTAGCCTTAGCCCTCGGGCAGATATCAGGAAGTGACCCCGCGGTCCCCAGTCTGAACTGAAACCTCTTGGATGAGGAGCCACACAGATTCCTGCTCTCACTTTATCCAGCAACATTATCGGTCATTGCATCATTCTTTTATCATCACTCATCCCTTTGTTCCTTTTGTTTTTCCCGTTTCTGTTCCTTCTCTGTCCTGCGGGGGGCGTGTCTGTCACATGACGCCCGCCGGAGAACATGCCCCCTACAGGCCACGCCCCTTTAGGCCACGCTTCCTCCAGCCCCTGTGGTTCTGGGGATGGGAGCAGCCTAAAGAACACAGTTTCCCATCAGTTTTGTGCATGCAGGCCTCCCTGGAACACGCCGCGGTGCGTTCAGGTGCGTTCAGGTGCTGCGCTGGCTCCAGCCCGCTGCCCTTTACAGGAGCTGGAGCCTGTGCAGTAACTGAACTCATCAGCGGACACCTTTCCCTACCCCCTCTCTCCTTTCTCCTCATTCTTTGGTTTATTTTCCATTTTTACAACTGTACTCGTTTAGGTTTAGGACTAACCCGTGAAAGGAGGAAATGACAAATGGGCTGTAGTCCTTTAGTCGAC
The DNA here is from genome assembly GCA_029959045.1 of Taenioides sp. WSHXM2023. NCBI lineage: Eukaryota > Metazoa > Chordata > Actinopteri > Gobiiformes > Gobiidae > Taenioides > Taenioides sp. WSHXM2023. Next base: position 1,387,616 of record CM057091.1, read on the forward strand.
CTGTTCTTTAGGTTGTGAGGATTTCTATGGGACAGCAGAAAGGAGAAGGAGTGAGCTGAAGAGTTTGGTATTTCTCTGTTAAAAGTCAGATTAAACACCTGATTCACAAGTTGAATCTGTTTCCTCGCCCATTTTTCTGCATAAATAGTAGTTTTTGCGTGAGCTCCCCTGCAGGTGTCGTCTTGTGAGTGCAGTTTGAGTTTGGGTCGGATACACAGAGATACAGAAGAGTTTGGCGAGTTTAGCCACGTCCTCGTTTTAGGCAAGGCAAGTTTATTTGTACAGCGCAATTCGTACACAAAGTAATTCAAAGTGCTTTACAGAATAAGAAATACATTTAAATCGCAATACAAACAAACCAAAACACAAATAATCATCATACAGTTAAAAAGAGAAAGAGACATGAAATAAGAGGGAAGAGCGCAGAATGAAAACCTTTCAGTCAGACGCAGCTGAACAGAACCGTTTAGAGTCTGGATTTAAACAGAGTCAAAGTCGAGTCTGTCTCACATGTTCAGACTCTTCCAGGTTTTAGCTGCAGAAAACTGAAACTCTGACTCCCCGTGTTTAGTCCAGACTCTGGGCACCAGCAGGAGGCCGGGACTAAAGCAGAACTACAGTCCCTGACAAAAGTCTTGTCGCTTATCCATTTTGTAGAAACAAAAGCTTATAACCTGACTTTAAATTAATCGATTGGTTTTAGAAATGTCTCATATGAAAGCTAAAACCCTCCCAAATTATGCTCAATATACTAAAATAAATTTGCTTCACTGAAGAAAGATTGATCATTTAATGAACACAGAAAGGTCAGATTTTGGCAAGACTAAAGTCTTGTCGCCTACAGAAAATTGAACAAATAATTTACTTCAAATACAAAAATATGTTGCATAACGTCAGTGAATTAAGTAGTGGTGCTGTGAGATCCATATTTAATATCTTGTATGACTTCCATGAGCTTGAAGGACTGCATCCATGCGGGTCGACAATGATTCATACAATTTGTTGATGAAGTCATCAGGAATACAAAGAAAGCAGTCTTACATGCCTCCCAGAGTTCATCAAGATTCTTTGGTTTTGCCTTCCATGCTTCCTCTTTCATTCTACCCCAGACATGCTCAATGATGTTCATGTCTGGTGACTGGGCTGGCCAGTCCTGGAGCACCTTGATCTTCTTCGCCTTGAGGAACTTTGATGTAGAGATAGAAGTATGCGATGGAGCACCATCCTGCTGCAAAATTTGACCCCTTTTATGGTTGGGAATGTAAGAGGTAGCTAATACTTCTTGATATTTTAGGCTATTGATATTGCCTTCCACCCTGCAAATGTCTCGCACACCCCCATACTGGATGTAACCCCAGACCATGATTTTTTCGCCACCAAACTTAACTGTTTTCTGGGTGAATCTTGGATCCATGCGGGCTCCAGTAGGTCTCCTGCAATATTTGCGGCGGCTGTGATGTAATTCAACCGAGGATTCATCTGAGAAATCCACCTTCTGCCACTTTTCCAGTGTCCATCCTTTTAGCAGGCTGTGGGCCTTGGCCAATGCCACACGGTTTTTTAATTGCCTTTTGTTTAGTGCTGGTTTCTGTGCACTGATTCGACCATGGAGGCCATTTCGAGACAGAATTCTACAAACTGTTCTGGTTGACACAGGGACTTGAGGTGACCAGGCCTGGTGGAGCTCTGCTGCAGTGGAAAAGGGGCTGGCCTTGGATTTTCGAATCAACAGACGGTCCTCCCGAGCAGTTGTCTTGCGGGGTCTGCCGGACCTGGGCTTGTCAAAAACATCTCCAGTCTTTTCAGATCTTTTTCTTATTCTTTGTACTTGACGCTGAGACACATTGAAGGTGTCAGCCACCTCAGCAGTGGATCTGGTCTTCAGCCTCTTGATAATTAACGCTTTGGTCTCAGGGTGGATCTTAGGCATGTTGTCAGAGGTCAAGTTGCAGTTGATGTGAAGGTCTGGTGTGCTGGGGTTCTTTTTATACACACCCACTAATTGATTGATCAGTAACTGATCACAGGTGAGGCTGTAATCTAGGATTGGGTGCATCATATGACAAGGCGACAAGACTTTTGTCTTGCCAAAATCTGACCTTTCTGTGTTCATTAAATTATCAATCTTTCTTCAGTGAAGCAAATTTATTTTAGTATATTGAGCATAATTTGGGAGGGTTTTAGCTTTCATATGAGACATTTCTAAAACCAATCGATTAATTTAAAGTCAGGTTATAAGCTTTTGTTTCTACAAAATGGATAAGCGACAAGACTTTTGTCAGGGACTGTAAACCAGGACTACAGCAGGAGGCAGGTCCCTGAGGTCCTCACAGTGCAGATGGTTCAAATGTCTCTAACATGTCACAGATGAACTTTGGCGCTCGGCCGTGGAGAGACTCGTGCACAAACAGAGCCGCTTTAGTTATTATTTAGTTATATAGTTTATCCTCTGAGCCACAGGGGGCAGTGCAGAGACTTAGTCGACCAATCGACGGGCAGCACGTGTCCTTAGTCCAACAACAATCTTCTGTAGTCGACTACAGCCCTGATAATTTAAGGTTTTGGGTCTAAACTTGTAATTACTGGACAAAAATTGCAATGACGGGGCATTGGTGACTCGATGACCTAAATTCAGGATCTGAATTTTGATTTTGATTTGTTTATCTGCAAATGTGATGCTGGTGTAATGTTTAGCTTGAAATAAAGAAATGCTTTTATGAGTTTGGCTTCACCCACATCTGCTCGTCTCCAATGCCCCCGAGAAACCGTAATCGTTTTTAATTCTAACATTAATAATCTCTAACACTGTCGAGAATAAGAGACTCTTCTGTTTAACTTTTCGTAGAAAGTGGATTTTAAGGCGGGAGAAGCTGTGTTCACCTAATCTGAATAAAAACTGAAACATCACCTCACGCTGCTCACGCTGCTCTGCCTCTGCTCAGCTCTAACACCATCTAACCTCTCCTAAAATCGGACAATCGGTGGAGGGATAATCGGTGGAGGGATAATCGGTGGTGGTGGACGATTTTATCATTTTCTTAATCTTCTGCAGCCCAAATGCTAACGGCTAACCGCGCTTCTTAATCACCACTTTCCGCTCAACTGGGCAAGTGCACCAGTTCAGTTTGTCAATGCTGACTCATTAAAGTTGGCGATTTGATTCCTGCCATGTGTCCTCGGGCAAGACACTCCACCTTTAACTTAAATTTTAGTGTTAAAGATGCATTATGTAGCTTTTCACCACCAGCTTGTCTCCCTGAAGCTGTTTTTGCTTTACCTTTTGCTTAACCTTTTGTTGACCTTAGACTTCGACAAACTTTATTGATCCACAAGGGAAATTATTTGGACACAGAAGTTTACAGAAGTTTACACACACAGTAGCTCACATACCACAATTTATTATAATAACGACGAGTAAAAATTAAAAAAAATTCTAAATAAGTAGCAAAAAAGATGGCAAGAGACGGGTGTCAAATAAAGTATAATTACATAAATGTATACGTACAAGTCAAAATAAAGTAGAAAAAAAAGTAATAAAAAATCTGAGGGCTTCTTCAAGAGTTGTTCAAGGCTCCGGTTCAGAAATAAATATAAAATATAATAAAATAACAGATATAAACTCGGCATTCACCCCCGTCATGTCAGATCTGTGCGTCTAAACCAACACTGATTCACAGGAACAGAAAACACTGTATTTTCAACACATTATAAAACAATCACCTGTTCTAGTTTGAGAAAAAAGTGCCACTGCTGCTGCTCCTCACTATAAGGCTACAGAATGTTCCACTGTATGGCATTAAAACATAAAAAAGAAACTTAAAATAATATTAAAACCAACTGAAAAGTGACATAATGCACCTTTTTAATTCAAAATAAACTCGATCCTCCACCACAGTCCACAGACCTCTCCTCTCTGGCGCCCTCTGCTGTCTCTTCCTTTTGCCTGTATCGTCTTCATCACAAAACCGATGGGAAATGATGTCACTGATTTTGGCTGCTGCTCCTCCTCTTCCTCCACCTAAACTCTGCTCATTCCTCTTCCTCCTCCTCTTCCTCCACCTAAACTCTGCTCATTCCTCCTCCTCCTCCTCTCCCTCCTCCTCCCCCTCCTCTTCCTCCTCCTCTTTTTCTTCCTCCTTCTCATCCTCTTCCTCCTCTTCCTTCTCCTCCTCCTCTTCCTTCAACTCTTCTTCCTCCTCTTCCTCTTCCTCCTCCTCCTCCTCTTCCTCCTCCTCCTCTTCCTCCTCCTCCTCTTCCTCCTCCTCTTCCTCTTCCTTCAACTCTTCTTCCTCCTCTTCCTCTTCCTCCTCCTCTTCCTCCTCCTCTTCCTCCTCCTCTTCCTCTTCCTTCAACTCTTCTTCCTCCTCTTCCTCTTCCTCCTCCTCCTCCTCTTCCTCCTCCTCTTCCTCTTCCTCCTCCTCTTCCTCCTCCTCTTCCTCTTCCTCCTCCTCTTCCTCCTCCTCCTCCTCTTCCTCCTCCTCTTCCTCCTCCTCTTCCTCCTCTTCCTCCTCCTCTTCCTCCTCCTCTTCCTCCTCCTCTTCCTCCTCCTCTTCCTCTTCCTCCTCCTCTTCCTCCTCCTCTTCCTCCTCTTCCTCCTCCTCTTCCTCCTCCTCCTCCTCCTCTTCCTCCTCCTCCTCCTCCTCCTCCTCTTCCTCCTCCTCCTCTTCCTCCTCTTCTTCGTTTGAATGTCCTGCTCGTGTTTCACAGGTCCGCTCTGCTTCTGCTTGTGTGGTGTGAAATCAAAATGCACCGGCCATTTTGAGGACTTTGGCTCTAACCTTTTCAGTTCACAGTCCTTCATACAAACTCACAGCCAAAGTACAGGAGAACTGCAGAGGTTAAGGGCAGTACTGGTCCTGGTTCAGTCCTGGTTTAGTCCTGGTTCAGTCCCTGGTTCAGTCCAGGCTTAGTCCAGGCTTAGTCCAGGCTTAGTCCAGGCTTAGTCCTGGCTTAGTCCAGGCTTAGTCCTGGTTTAGTCCTGGTTTAGTCCTGGTTTAGTCCTGGTTTAGTCCTGGTTCAGTCCTGGCTTAGTCCTACTTGGGCCTTGGTTTAGTCGTGGTTTAGTCCTGGTTTGAGCCCAGTTTAGGCCTGATGTACATTTGGTGTAGGCCTCAGGTCTAGTCCTGGTTTAGTTCTGGTCAAGTCCAGGTTTATATCCAGGTTTAGTTCCAATTCTCATGTGGTATGAAAGTGATGAACCAGGACTAAACCGGGGACTGAGTCAGGACTGAATCAGGACTAAACCGGGGACTGAACCAGGGACTGAACCAGGACTAAACCGGGGACTGAACCAGGGACTGAACCAGGGACTGAACCAGGACTAAACCAGGACTAAACCAGGACTAAACCAGGGACTGAACCAGGACTGAATCAGGACTAAACCAGGGACTGAACCAGGGACTGAACCAGGACTAAACCAGGACTAAACCAGGGACTGAGCCAGGACTGAATCAGGACTAAACCAGGGACTAAACCAGGGACTAAACCAGGGACTAAACCAGGGACTGAACTAGGGACTGAACTAGGGACTGAACCAGGACTAAACCAGGACTGAACCAGGACTTGCCTGGAATGTTCCACAGTAAGGCATTACACATATCCATCTCCATGGAGACAAGTTAACGGCCTGATCTGTGGAGAGGCGACCCCCGCTCACAGTAAGGACACATGTTTTCAAGTGTTTGAGCAATAAAAGCATCTAAAGAAAATAATAACAATGCCATACTGTGGAACATTCCAAGCAAAGCACCAGCAGCTCCATGGAGACAAACAGATGGTGGTCCCTCATCAGAAAAGTTACATAGTGCATCTTTAAATGTCCCATAATCCTCTGCTCCCTGCTCTGTCCTAATGTCGTTTCCTCGTCACAAACACCTGGAGTTGTGTTTGTTTCATTCACATGTTTAACACACAAACCTGCAGATTTAACACGAGTTCTTCTCTCAAACTGAAAACACTCTGTTCCACCTTGTGATGTCATCATGTGGTAAATCAGTAAGTGCTCCACTGTGTTTTTAAACTCCACACACCTTCACTAGAATCATTTGGATCATTTCAGTCCTGGAATTGCCGATCTCGACTGAACTAAAGGTAAAAGGAGCTGTTTTTAAGTCTTGGCTAAGTTCTGGTCCAGTCTTGGTCTACAGTTGGTCTAGTCTCAGTCTGGTCCTGCTTTAGTCCTCGACGAGTCCTGGCTCAGTCCTGGCTCAGTCCTGATCCAGTCCTAGTTCAGTCCTAGTTCTATACTGCTCTAGTCTTGGTCTTGTCCTCTTTTAGGTAGTTACTAACTCCTACCTAAACTACAACCTCATGACATCACAAGGTGGAACAGAGCGTTTGGAGCTTTGGAGATGTAGACTGACTCATAATAAAGAGTTCCTCAAACATGTGAATGAAACAAACACAACTCCAGGTGTGTTTTTGTGGAGGAAACGACATTAGAACATGATTTAAAGCTCACAAGAGTCAGTGTTGTGTACTGTAGGACCTTTTAATATGTGTTTACATTATTTTTATCTGCTCCACCTAAAGCCCATAGTAGCAGACACAGCCTTCTAGCTAAAACTCCACACATCCCTTTAGCCATTCTGTCCTCTTAACCCATCTTCACTGAACATTCCCTGAGTTTCCCGCCTCTTTCATTCATAAAAACCTGTAGTCCAACACTTTTCCCTGTGGCACAAAACTGATTGAGGATGACTGGTTCTTTCCTGGCTGCTCCGATCCAGCTCTGGCCTCTCGGCACCAGGAGTTGGAGGAGGAACTGGCCCAGAGTCGAGGCCTGAGTCCGGGCAAAGGATCCAGGAAGTCTGGGCGCGCTGCCGAGAGGAGCCTGCAGGTCAGTGGAGCTCTGGAACACAACTATCCAACAGGAAGCATGTTTAGGGAAGTAATAAGACAAGATATTATATTTTTTTATTTTAGAGCTGTTAATATTGTCGCAGTACAAATGATTAAAGTCTCTGTACCTGATTTCTAACGTCTTTAAAACGATGAAAACCAGAACTAGTTCCTTTTAAACAGTTTGCAGTGGTCCAAAGTTCTTCCTCACTTCCCTTCTGTGTTCAGAGCGTCCTCATAATTCACCATGATGAGTTTATAAAAGCTTTTCTCAACTCTCAGACAGATGCAGACAGCACACAGCGGATTTATTTTGTATAAGCAGCTCTTGAGGTCAAAATAACTCATTCTACTCAAATTCATGGAAAAAAATCAGGTACAGTGCCTTTAAGATCATGTCTGGTTGATTTTAAAGCAGAACTATGTAACATTTTTCCCTTACTGAACTTGGTAAATGTGTATTTTTGGGTTTAGAAGCATCTGTGGTCGATCCCTGCACAACGGCCAACTCTGTCCCGTGAGAATTTTTATGTAAAACCCTGGGTCGTTTTTCAGATTAGGCAAAATGATAAGGTTCTGTTTATGGGTATGTCACATTATTTCAGTCTGTCCTGACGGTGTATTCTCATAAAGGAGCTGCAGGGGGAGCTCTGTTACTAAAGTTCTGCTTTAAAAGTGAATGGACTGTGAAATTAAACATAGAAGTGCAGAGATTTCAAATGTTTCTGATAAAACTATTGTTCCATTTTCTTTTTGTTTAAAGGCGTATTTATACAATTCAACATTTGTATGTTTAAAACGTAGACTGTTTATATAAATGGACATAGCTAACGCGTTAGCCGCCGCGTTCCAAACAGGACGTTCCCATGTGGCTCTTCTGGCTCCTTCTGACCCCGGCTTCCATTGACTTACACTGGAAAACTGTGGCTCCTCTGTCTGTACCTGCTGCACTGAGCCGCGTCATTTTGGTCTTAAAATGTTCATATTTGGAGCCTGACTCTATGGTTTTAGTCTATGGTTTAAAAATATAAAACACAGAAGTAACATTTCTCATATATACCACTGTTTTAAGATGCCCTGTTGTGATCTCTTTTTTAATTTGTAATTTAGTCAGTGCTTTTTTTACACATAAGCCACAGTAAATATGTGCATTTTTTTTTTTCAAATAAAATGAATATCAAAGTAAGAGTACATGAAAAGAAAAATAAATACAAATGAAAATAACAATAATAAAACTGAGAATAACCAATAATTTAAATAAAATGAAGAAAGGGAAAAAAAATAAAATTACTAAAATTACAAAAAAAAGTAATAAATAAATAAATAAATAAAATGGAGGTCAATCATACAGTAGTTTTCATAGGATTTCAGAAATTTCTCATGTTTCCAGGAGGACTTTGAGCTGGACGGCCACGCCCCTCTGTTCCCCACCCCCCGCAGCCCCCCGGACAGCGCCGCCCTGGTGGAGATGGAGGGAGAGAACATGGGAGGTTGGTGGCCCGAGTTCAGTTCCCCAGACCCAGGTTTGGTCCCAGTCTTTACTCTGGCATGCACATGGTCCTCACATGGTCCTCACAGGGTCCTCACATGGTCCTCACAGGGTCCTCACAGCCTGTGGGAAACTCCATTCACTTTTGGTTTGGGCTGTTTTAACCATGGCTCTAAACATCAGCTCTGGGGTTTGTCATTAACATTTCCAGAGGTGGGTAGAAGTTATTTTTATTATTTAGCTTCAGTTTCACATGGTGTTGTCACGATACTAAAGGGGAACAAACTCGATATTCAACACCGATTCTGATCCCACGATAATAATAAAAAAAACTCTTTCTTTAGACGATCTCCTGTGTTTTCCACATTAAACAGTAGAACTTTCTTTCTGTTCCCATGTGTCCTTATATCTGTGTAATCCCTCAGTGGTCCAGGTAAGTTCCATAGTGGTCCAGATCTAAACCGGGTCTAAACCAGGTCTAAACCAGGTCCGTGGGCTCTTTTACTTGTTCTGGTCCAGCTCCAGATCGTTCTAGAGACATTCAGGAAAGGTCCTGCTCTGTCCTGTCAACGGGACTTCTTTTTAGTATTGATACCTGCGAAAAATGAGGATCTAGTTTCGTAATAGTTTTAGTATCGATTAGTATCTGAGTTTCTCCACTTTTGACAACCCTACTACCCACCTTTGAATATTCCATATGCAACGCTTCACTACATTTGGGAATTTGCTTAGTCTGGCTTAATTTTTGTCCTCTTTCAAAAACATGGTTCAGAATTTTCCACTGAACAAACTTAATTCCTTAATTAATTCTTAATTCCAGATTAAACCAGATTAAGCACTGTTAAAACGCCCATTTGTGCATATTTGATATTTTCTGTTTTGTGTTGGGTCATATGCATGCTGGTGTAAACTGGTTCTGTTTAAGGGTCATTCCACTGAGTGTAATACAGTCTCTATGCTGTTGGTGGCGCTCTGTGGTAAGTTTTGGCTTTTCATTGTTTTGCATGAACGGCTGCACATTATTTGAACATCTGTGGGTACAGTTTTTTGCACTGCTCATGTTCAAACCTTATTTCTTGAGTCTCAGTTGAATTTGAATTTTCGTAATTGACAAATCTCAAAACTGCAGTTATTTAAAGGTTCATTGTGTAACTTTTCTGGTGGAGGGCCCGTCAAAGACCAAACCAGACCAAGTTCCAGGTCAGATCTGTGGAGAGGCGACCCCGCTCACAGTCAGAATGTCTGTTTTTCTAGGTATTTTTGAGCTCTAAAACCACCTGTGATTGAATAAATGTAAAGTAGAGCTGTTTAATGTCACACTGTGGGACATTCCAGGCAGAGCAATGACGTATCCATAGAAACAAGCAGGTGACAGACTCCCAACCAAAAAGTTACACAGTGCAGCTTTAAGCTCCCGTCAAAGCCTCATCTCAGAGGCTAAGCAGGGCCGGGCCTGGTCAGAACTTGGATCGTTGTGTCCTTGGGCAAGGCACTTCACCCACATTGCCAAGAATGAATGTTATTAGCAGCCTCACTTCTGTCAGTCTGTCCCAGGGCAGCTGTGGCTACCAAAGACTGACTGATAAATATTTTTTTTCATGGCCAATGCCGATAACGATTGTTTAGAATCCATAGCGACCGATGTCCTCTGCAAAATATGGGCCTATGCCGGAGATTTAAGGCCAATAGTTGATACGCTAAAGTCTAAATATTGGTCTGATATGTCGGTCGATCTCTATGGCTGCAGTTACAGCGTACAAGTGTGAAGTGATTGAAGAATGCACAAAATTGTAAAGTGACATAGAACATCTGGAAAAGTGCTATAGAAGTGTCTCATGTGGTTCTCTTTAACCCTCTGTTCTGTCTCAGGTCTCATGTGGTTCTCTTTAACCCTCTGTTCTGTCTCAGGTCTTAGTTTGTCCTCTTTAACCCTCTGTTCTGTCTCAGGTGGTCCTCTTTAACCCTCTGTTCTGTCTCAGGTCTTAGTTTGTCCTCTTTAACCCTCTGTTCTGTCTCAGGTGGTCCTCTTTAACCCTCTGTTCTGTCTCAGGTCTCATGTGGTTCTCTTTAACCCTCTGTTCTGTCTCAGGTTGTCCTCTTTAAACCCTCTGTTCTGTCTCAGGTGGTCCTCTTTAACCCTCTGTTCTGTCTCAGGTCTTAGTTTGTCCTCTTTAACCCTCTGTTCTGTCTCAGGTTGTCCTCTTTAAACCCTCTGTTCTGTGTCAGGTGGTCTGCGGTCCGTGGTGGAGGAGTTGGAGCTGGAGAGGAACCAGCTGCAGGAGCAGATCTTGAGTCTAGAGGAGCGCTGCCAGGACCTGGAGGACAGATTCCAACTGCAGGCGCGGATAGAGACCCTACAGGTGCTCAGAAGTGTACTACTGTAACTATTATAGACCCAGACAGAGACCCTACAGGTGCTTAGATCACACTGTACTATAGACCCTACAGGTGCTCAGATCACACTGTACTGTAGACCCTACAGGTGCTCAGATCACACTGTACTGTAGACCCTACAGGTGCTCAGATCACACTGTACTATAGACCCTACAGGTGCTCAGATCACACTGTACTATAGACCCTACAGGTGCTTAGATCACACTGTACTGTACTGTAGACCCTGACAGACCTTACAGGTGCTCAGATACAAACACCAGATACACCTGAGTTTTATCTTCATATTATTGCACCATGAAGGCTGATGGAAATCTTAAAGTGCACATGACTTTGGTTTTGATGATTCTCTCATTTCTGCTTAATTTGGTGGGATAAAACCTGTTGTAAATATAATATATCCTGTCAGGGTCGCCCACGGACCTGTCACTGACTTCCGTTCATTTAGCAGGTATAAAAAAGGTCACTGGGATACGGCTGTTAATGTTACAGGAGTTTTAACTGTGTTACTGTGGCACTTTACCTGAATGTGGTTTGACATACGAACAGCTGCACCTTCATCTGTGTGAATTTCCCTTTAGGCTTAAGCATGCAGATTAACACAAAATGAACTCACTGTGACAACACAAAATGAACTCACTGTAATAACTCTGCGACTCTCATGAAGCAGTGCCCTAAATCTACTTAAACGTCCATCTGACTCTGTCCTAATGTCGTTTCCTCGTCACAAACACCTGGAGTTGTGTTTTGTTTCATTCACATGTTTAACACACAAACCTGCAGATTTAACACGAGTTCTTCTCTCAAACACAAAACACTCTGCTCCACCTTGTGATGTCATGTGGTACTACAGGAAGTGCTCCACTGTGTTTTTAAACTTCAAAGACAGGAATTGCCGATCTCTACTGAACTCAAACATGTGAATGAAACAAACACGACTCCAGGTGTGTTTTTGAGGAGGAACGACATTAGAACACGGTTTAAAGCTCAGAAGAGTCAGTTTCGCGTAATGTTGGAGCTTTAAACCCACAGAGAAGCTGCATGTGCGTCGTTTTGTTGTTTTGTTGTTTTGTTGTTTTGTTCGGGGTGTAACAGAACCTTCTAACACAGGTAACGTTTGGGGTAGAGGAGGAAGAGCCGCCATTTTGGGTACCTCAGGTTTGTGTGTGTGTGTGTGTGTGTGATGCTAACGGTGTGGAGTGCTACGCTAACCCGTCACAGGGGGAGGGGCTTATTTATGTACTAATGTTTACACACATGTTCACTGGGCACAAAGGGAGCACCAGCGTTCCACTCAAAAAGGACACGGAACACACTGTACACATGGGTTGGTTAAAGATGGAATGTGTAACTTTTCTGGTAGAGGGTCCGCCACTTATTTGTCTCATGAAGATGTTATAGCTTTGCCCAGAATGTTCCACAGTATGGCATTAAAGTCCTTTGCACTGATTCAGTTCCAGGTGTTTTTATTGCTCAGAAATCCCCTGAAAAGCATGCATTTGTTGTACTGTGAGTGGGCTCGCCTCTCCGCAGATCTGACCTGTAACGTGGCCCGTAATAATTAAATGCCATAACATGGAACATTTTGAGGTACACAAGCAGATGGGGATCCCTTCACCAGAAAATGGACATGGAGCACCTTTAAATCATTTCACATTTGACCCGTTTAAAATTCACACGGAGGTTTTCGTGTTTTTTCTGGTTTTTAGTCACCGTTTCTTTGAATGGACTGAAGAAAAGAGCCTTTTTCATGTATTTGAGTAAAATGTGTTGCCCCAGTACAGACCTCCTGTATGAGCAGCTCTGTCTGCATCTTGGACTTGGACTTAGACAAACTTTATTCATCCACAAAGGAAATAATTTGTTTTAATTTTTTATTTTTTTAGACTTAGAATAAAGTAATTAAAAATAAAATAAAATCTTAAAGTGCAAACAAGAGTAACTTGAAAAGGTTACTCTTGTTACTCTCTCAGGCGCTCAGGGTGAATTAATCTGATATAAAGAGTTCGATTGTCTGAAGGATATCAGGAAGTGCACGGTTAACATATTGGTTGTTGTTATGTTAGCTTTTTATTGGTTCACCATAGTTATGACATTATAGCGATAAAGTGATGGTAGATGAGGCGTCAGTGTGTTTAACACATTTCCAACACTTTGTTGGTGCGGCTATAGCGTCATCTGACACACAAACCTGCAGATTTAGCACGAGTTTTTCTCTCAAACACAAAACACTCTGTTCCACCTTGTGATGTCATCATGTGGTAATACAGGAAGTGCTCCACTGTGTTTTTAAACTCCACACACCTTCTCTAGAATCATTTGGATCATTTCAGTCCTGGAACTGCCGATCTCTACTGAACTAAAGGTAAAAGGAGCTGTTCACTTGAAAACTACCACTTGATGACATCACAAGGTGGAACAGAGCGTTTGGAGCTTTGGAGATGTAGACAGACTAATAATAAAGAGTTCCTCAAACATGTGAATGAAACAAACACAACTCCAGGTCTGATTTTGATGAGGAACATCATAACGTATCTTAGCTAACAGTCAGTTTTGTTTGATATAAAACCTTTAAAATTCTTCAATTATCGGTTATTCGTTGTCAGTTGCTGCATCTGTAAATGTCCATCATTACCTCAGTCGTTGGTGCCCTTTTGTCTGTGTGCTGTGCTGTTTTGTTCATATCTTTAGAACTGTATTTTAATGTCTTTTTTATGGTCCTCAGAATGAAACTGAACGCCTGCAGGGTCAGCTGGCCAACGTGAGGAGCCAACAGAGCCGAGAGGCCGAGAAACACCAGCTCCTCGTGTCCAGCCTCAACCAGCAGCTCAAAGGGTGAGGGCACGAGCAGGTGTCCACTCAGGAAACCTGTCCTCTTATATCACAGAAATACATTCTGTTACGTTTATAAAGGTGAACAGTTCAATTGTGAATGTTCCTATAACTTACGGTTAAGACTAGAGATGCACCGATCCAGGTTTTTCAGTTTCGATGCCGATATCCGATATTAACCAAAAACAGTGTAGGGACTGAAAATGAAATTTTTTTATCTCAAAACACATTTATTACGTGTCATGGAACTGTTATGTGTCCTGCAAATACTGAACAGCTTTGTATGAATTAAAGTTCAAACATGAGATATTTTTGTCTTACATCAGTGAGTAAAGAGTCCAACCAGAATATCATGGAACCGATATATAATAGATATTGCAGATTTTCCTGGATCAGCACCAGTATTTGGTATCGGTATCGGTGCATCCCTAATTAAAACCACGTGGGAATAGAAAAGAAACTAAGATAAGATAAGATAATCCTTTATTTGTCCCACAATGGGGAAACTGCAGTGTCACAACGCAAGTTTCAGAAACAGTAGGAAAATAAGAGCATCAAAATCAAGATAAATAATAATAAGTATTTACAATCAACTAAAAAACACAACAGTGTAAAGCTCAAAGGCACAGGAACGTTGCACAATAAGTGTCTTTGATTCTGAAGTGAACAAACAGCAGTTAAAGTGACTCCAGTACAGTAATATATAATATTACTACAATAAAGTGACTCAGATGATTGTGTACAGTGCAGTGATGGACAGTGGTGGGGAAATAAATAAGTAGCAGGTAAAGTGACTTTAAATAATATTGCACATTGTTATTGTTACTATGGAGATGACACATGGTTGCTATGGAGATGACTACTACCATTTAATGTTGAAAATCACATTCTGTTGTCTAAAGACAAAGATTTGTATTCTCATCGTGATATCAGAATCAGTATTGAGTATCGAGTCTATTCTTTTTTAAAATAGAGTTTGACATTTTAGTATCGTGACACTTCTCCCTTTTATATTGTGTTTCTTTTTTTGTCAGACTGAGTGAGACTCAGGAGACTCTGGAGACGTCGCTGTTGGAGAAGGAAACGTCTTTGGCCCAAACCTCAGAGAAGCTGGAGGTGATAAACGGCCTGAAGGGGGCGCTGAGAGAGAGAGAGGAGCAGAGCCGAGAGCTGAGCGACCGCCTCACACACACACAGCACAATGTAAGAGGCCTGTTCACGTCACACTTCCACTTCATTTGTATTTTATATATTATTATTATTTTATATATTATGAAGAATGTATTTGAATTATCACTCGTCACTCATAGCGTTTGGTTGCAATCAAATGAAGCTCATCGAGGCTAGCAGTTATAGTGGCTAATCTGCAACCAAGGACCATATTTGAAATCCAAACGCAAAACCGAAGAGCCAATCAGGAGCAATGGTTTTGGAGGTACATGGCAATACTTCAGTCAAACCTGTTGCTAACGCTAGCGGGAGCGACCTCGGGGAAATCGTATCTTCATGTGATTTTTTTTTTGATTTTTTTTTTACTCGTGTGTTTTTCTTCTCTGGTATCTGTAGCCAACTTTTCTTAAGTAACAAAACTGAATCCTTCCACTGTTTGTGACCGATTGTGTCAATACTGTAGAAACAACGGTTTATTTAAAGTGTCCTAAAGGGACCCACATCACATAAGCGTGTACATGTTTTTTGTTGCGTGTTTCTTTGTGTAAATGAGATCTTTGTCATTTTTCGTTCACAGTTGGAGGAGGTGTTGAAGAAATGCAGCGTCTCTGAGCAGCGGTGCTCTGAGCTGAAGGCGGAAGTGGGAGATTTAACACAAAAACTCAGCGCCCTCAAAGAGAAGGTAGAGTTCTGTTAAAACTGAAGGAATAAAGGTTTAGAGCTTTCACTGGTGGATCCACCCAGGCCAATTTGCACAAAAAGACTGTAAAAAGTATCAAAAACCTGCCTGAAGAGGTTTTAGAGTCATCCATGCATGTCTGAGTAATCTAGTGATCTCTCCCAGGCCTGATTTATGTTCCAATGTCGTTTCGTCACAAACACCTGGAGTTGTGTTTTGTTTCATTCACATGTTTAACACACAAACCTGCAGATTTAACACGAGTTCTTCTCTCAGACTGAAAACACTCTGTTCCACCTTGTGATGTCATCATGTGGTGATACAGAAAGTGCTCCACTGTGTTTTTAAACTCCACACACCTTCACTAGAATCATTTGGATCGTTTCAGTCCTGGAATTGAAAATCTCTCCTGAACTAAAGGTAAAAGGAGCTGTTCACATGAAAACTGCCACTTGATGACATCACAAGGTGGAACAGAGCGTTTGGAGCTTTGGAGAGGTAGACAGACTAATAATAAAGAGTTCCTCAAACATGTGAATGAAACAAACACAACTCCAGGTGTTTTTGAGGAGGAAACAACATTACAAAGCTCAGGAAACAACATTATAAAGCTCACAAGAGTTAATTTTGCGTCTTATAGGACCTTTAATGGCAAAACGGTTCTTAGCATTTTTATAATTCTTTCTGTGTGTGTGTGTTTTTTTTTTCAGGCTCAAAAACAAGAGTCCACAATCGAAACTTTACAAACCGAACTGGACCAGACCAATGAGGAGCTGGATAAATTAAACTCTGCTCATTTGGAGGAACGCGCACAACTCATCCACGACCTCCAAACCTGCGAACGAGAGATCGACAATCTCAAAGACTCGCTGTGCGAAAGAGACAAAGAAATCGCAACTCTAACCAGCAACATGACGGAGTACGCCGACCAAATCACCGAACTGAAGCAGGAAATCAGGCTCAAAGAACAGAGTTTGGTCCAGGTCGAAAACGCGCTGCAAAAATCTGAACGAGACGCCATGGTTTTAAGAGAATCGCAAACTTCAGACCAGCAAGTTTTGAATTCTAAAATATCAGAAATGGTTGAGAAAATTAGAGATTTTGAGGCAGAATTGAGTAAAACGAAAGAAGTGAGCGACGCGAAAGGAGCTGAAATAGAGCAGTTGGTTAAACAAGCAGGTGAAGACAAGAAGTTGATACAAGAATTAAGATTAGATGTTCAAAAGCAAATGAGCAGTCATCGCAACCATCTGTCTGAATGTGAAACGCATATTAATTCACTTAAGGAGCAATTAACATCTGCTAATGATAAGCTAAATGAGGAGATTTCAAAGCTGAATTCTAGTCAAGGAACGCTGCAACATAAAGAGGAAATGTGGGAAAATGAGCTAAAATCCTACAAAGATGAAAATAATACACTTTTAGCCAAAGTGGACAAGTTTAACTCAGAAATTAAAACTCTCAGTGATGATTTTAAGGAAAAACTTAAGATTATAACAACCCTAGAGATACGAATTGACGAGGAAAGGACAAAATATAATTCAGAATTGCAAGAACGGGATTCGGAAAACCTGAAGATGAAAAACGAACTGCAAAGTAAGTCGGAAAACATGTCCAAATTGAAAAATGCGTTGAAGAATTTGAAATCAGAAAAGGGGGAACTGCAAGAAAAGATTACAAGTTTGAATCAGGAGTTTGATTTGGACAAACAAAAGTTGAATCAGGAAATTCAAGATCTCAAAGAAGTTAAATTTAAACTTGAAAATGAAATCACACTGCATCTTGGAGTGATATCTGCGCTTAACAATGAAAAAAACAGTTTAAACGCAAAAATAACCCAGCTTGATGCAGCAAATTCGGAAAACACAGGAACTATTGAAATGTTACGAAAAGAAAACGAGGATCTTAAAATTCAAACAGGCGATTTGAACAAAGTTTTGGAGCAGAGCACGCATTCGAATTCTGAAATTTTACTTGCCAAAACAAATGAATGCACGCACCTCAGCCAGGTACTACGAGAGAAGGAGGAGGAGATGACGAGACTGCAAGATAAAGTAGACAATTTGAGTTCTAAAGTTGGGAGTCTTGAGCATGAGCTAACAGAGAAAGGTGGCTGCATTTCTGAACTTAGAAACAATTTAGAAGAGCTGCAGAATCAGCAAAAGCAACTTGAAGAATCCTTGTCTAAAATGGAGCAACAAGAAGAAAATTTCAAATCGGAATTGTGTCAAAAAGATGCAGTTTTGACAGAAAAACACGCTGAAAGTTTTAAATTTTCAAACGAAATTACAAATCTGCAAAATGTTATATCTAAGCTAGAAGGGGACTTAGAATCACTCAATTTGGAAAATGCAAAGTTTTGCAAACAGATCAATGAAAAGTGCGAGGAATCCCAAAACTTGACCAAAGAATTCCAGAAGCAGAAAGAAGAGTTGGAAAATACGAATAGTTTAGTGCAATCTCTCAAGTCACAAGTTGGTTCAATGGAGCAGGACTCTAAAAAACTGCAGTCAGAACTTGAAACTAGCCAAGCAGAATTTGTGAATTTGCAAAAAGATTTGGAATCAACTATGGCTGAAAACCGTAATCTCTCCAATAATGTGGAATCTAAAAACATAGAGCTTTCCCAGGCCATTGTTCAACATGAAAAGCTAACCGCGCAAGTGAGCAAACTCATGGAAGACAATAAAAGATTTGAACAAGATTTAGAACAAAACTCAAGAGAAATTGATGCGCTTAAAAATGAGCGAAGTTCATTACAAGAGCAGGTTTTGAGCGATAAAACTGTTATTGAAGGATTGGTAAAGGAAAAAGATGACATCACGCTAACAATTATGAAGCTAAACAAAGCGCTAAACGAAAATGAAATCTTGAATTCGGAAAAAACAAACGAATGTGTGAATTTGCTGAGAGAGAAAGAAGAATTTGTACAAAATTTACAAATAGAAATTGATCGATTAAACGGTGCTTTATCAGAATCCAAGAACCAGCAGTTGCAGGTTGAAGATACGGTTTCGATGCTGCGAGAACAAGGCGCTGTGCTAAAGTCTGCGCTAATGGACAAAGACGCTACGCTAACCCAGAAAATGGATGAAATCAGGCAACAAAATGAAGCTATTTCAACAATGCAAAAAGATCTAGACTTGCTTCAGGAAGAGAGTCAACAAAAGACAAGAGTTATCGAGCAAAAAGAACTGAATTTAACTGAAATTACCAAAGAACTACAAAACCACAAAGATGAGTTAGACAAAAGGAATGAGTCTGTTTTGACACTAAGCAGCCAGTTGGGCACTATGAACGAGAATATATTTGAAATGGAAGCCGAATTGAATAACTTAAAAGCAACTATGGAAAAACTAGCTTCCGAAAATGCACAATTGGTTCAAGAGGCAGAGCAAAACAAAACAAAGCTGGTTGATTTCGAAGATGGCATCCAAGTTTTGAAGGAACAAAATTCAAGCTTGAAAATTGAACTGCTCAAAAGTGTAAATGAATTGGAGACACTGAAGGCAGAAATTGCGAATTATCAAGCGACAGTGAAAGAAAGTGAAACTAAAGTGTTGTCTTTATCAGATAAGCTTAAATTGGAAAGAGAGAAGCTTAGTCTGACAGAGCAGGGCAATGAGGAGATGCTAAAACAAAAGCAAGATCTGGTCCAGAAGCTAAATGCTAAAGTTGGCGAACAACAACTTGCGTTACAACAGAGGAACTGTGAGAATGAGAAATTGGTAGCACAAGTTTCTGAGCTGGAAAAATCTATTGCGGAATTTCAAAAAACAGTTCAAAATCTTACATCAGAATCACAATTACTGAAAGCATCTTTGGAACAGAAGGAAAAATCTATTCTGGAATTGGAAAATGCATCTACTGCTACAGCTGAGAAGCTGAGTTCAAATCTACAAAACAAAACAGTTGAATGTGAAAGCTTAAAAGAACGGATTTCCAATTTGGAAGAGGCGACGAGAAAGCTTCAGAACAGTCTTCAAGGGCAAATTTCTGAAACGGAAAAACTGCAAAAAGCTTTGGAAGAGAAGGAAGTTGTTTTAGTCGAGCAATCCAAAAACATCGAAGATTTGCAGAGGAGAGAAGACGAAGCGTTGATGTATAAATCGCAGTTCATGGAAAGCACAGAGTTGGTGTCAAAGTTGCAAAGTGAATGCGGGAATTTGAGAAAGGAATCTGAAGAAATGCAAAGTGCCTTTAAAAATCTGCAAGAAATATACGCTACAAAGTTAGAGGAGCTACAAGATGTCAAAAATCTACTGTCACAAAAAGATGACGCTGTTCTGAGTTTGCAAAAGTTACTTGAAAATGGATCAACTGAACATCAAACTGCTCAAAGTACGATAGAAAAACTAAAAACTGAGTTAACAGATGTCTATAAACAGCTAGAAAATGCACAAAAAACAAGCGCTACATTGGTCAAAGAGAAGGACGCAGCGCTAGCATCACATCAGAACAATGTCGCTAAGCTAAATGTGGAAATAGACAGGCTAAAGTTGCAGCATGTTCAAGTGGTGACCCAAATGGACGCGCTAACTAGCAACATTGAGCAGCGAGAGATGGCGCTACACGCTATCAACAACCAGTACGCGGCACAAGCTAAACACGCGACGCAATTAGTAGCGCAGATTCAAATTCTAGAGGAACAGAACGCCAAGCTACAAGAGAAAGCTAAAGAAAACGAGGTTGTTAGCAAGGAGAATGTGAAATTGCAAGAGCGGGTTAGGAAACTTGTCCAGGAGAAAGAAGATTTGTTGATAAAACGGAAACAAGCTGAAGAAAACAAAACGCAAAAGGAGCAAGAATCCAGTGACGCAGTGAAGAGGCTGACAACTGAGAAGGAGAGCCTGCAAGCTAAGGTCAGTGCACAGAATGAAGACATATTAAATTTGAAAGAAAATACTGTTAAACTAGAACAAATTTTGCAAGATTCTGAGAAAGAGTGGCTTCTAGTTTTAGAGAAGGAAAAGCAAGATAAGAATTTGATCACAGAGAAGTTAAAATGTGTTGAAAATGAGATTAAGTGTAAGGATGTTAAAGTTACTGCATTGAAAGGGGACTTGGATAGTTTGCAAGAGAAGTTGACAGAGGCGGTGTTAGCAGTGACGCAAGGGTCAGAGCAACTTGTAGCTAAAGAACAAGAAGCAGCCATGTCCAAAAAACAGCTAGAAAATGTGTTAGCTCTGATACAAGAAAAAGATGACATTAATAATTGTTTACAGCAAATGTTTGAGATTGTCGAAAGTGAGTTGCGGAGATTGACCAACAGAACAGACAAAAATGACGATCCAAAAGAGAAAAGTGGGTATTTACTTGGTTTGGTTAAAGAGTTGGAGCAAAGTTACAATTGTGAAATAGATGCCTTAAAGAGTACCTTGGATGATACAGTTGCTAAGTTGAAAAATAAAGAAAGCAATGTTGAAAAGGGTGATTTTGAGAAGTGTCAGCAGATTTCTGGACTGCAAGAATCACTAAACCAAGTACAAAGAAGACTCGATAATGAAGCGGAGAAGGTCCAAGAAGCTGCAGAGAAGTATGCGTTACTGTATCGGGATGTGAAAGCTAAAGATGACCATATAAACTGTTTGGAAGTCCAGATTACACAACAACAAGAGCTACTTGCGGGTCTAAGTCAACAACTGAAGGAGAAAGACATTTCCATTGCACAAGTTATTGAATCAGCTGCAAATGAAAGGGTTAAGTTTACAGAAGAAGTTGCAGATTTGAAAGAACAACTAGAACAATCACAAAATGAACTCAAAACGTCTGCAGAAAAGAGCCAAAGGGAAGCAGATTCAGCAAATTTGGAGACAGATAAAAAGATTGAAGAGTTCAAATCAGAATTGGCAAAAACAATGAAAGAAAGAGACGCGGTTAAGAAGAAATTACAAGCTGCGTTGGTTGTTCGAAAAGAATTAATGAAGAAAATTGAAACTTACGAAAATGTGGATATTGTTAGTTATAAAAGTGAATTGTCGCAGTTGAATGAACGGTTGCAGGAACTGGAAAAACAACTGGAAGAGGGACAGAAAAAATATAGTGAAAATATTGATCAGAAAGACAAAGAAATCCAAGAATGCCAAGCTAAAATAGATGGATTTGAGCTGGAAATACAACATTTGAAGGCAGAGGTGACTAATAAGGAACTGTGTCTCTCCGAAAATAATTCCTCTATCCAGCTACTACAAGCAAATCTCATAGAAAAGGACAATGTATTTGAGCAAGAAAAAAGCAGTTTAATTTGTCAACAAATCATGGAAATCAGAAAACTTGAGACAGAAATCCAGAATTTGAAAACTGAAATAGACAACAAAGAACTGTGCCTGGTTGACACAATGCAAAAAATGGACAGAAATAATTCCACAATTGAGCAACTTAAAGCTAATCTGACGGAACTACAGGAAGAAAAAAGCGTCTTGATGCAACAATTAGAAGAGGGTAAAAATGAAATCAAAACTGCATCCACTTCTGTCACTGAATTTGAGAGTGAAATTGCCCAGTTGAAGAAAGAGAAAGCCATATTGCAAAAGAAGGCACAAGCGGCAATGTTGGCTCGCAAAGAAACAGTTAAGAAATCACAGGAAAACGAAAAGAAGCTAATGCAAGAGCTAGCTGAGATGAAGGAGGAATACAACAAACTTACACAGCAAAACGATGAGCTAAATGTAGTGAGGGAAAACCTGGAACAAAAAGTTGAAGAAATTCAGAAATTATCAAATCTGTACCAAACTGAACTTGAAGATCTGAAGTTACGATTTGAGGCGAGAGAAAGTAGTTTACAAGAGTTGAAATTACATCTTGCAGAGAAGGAAAGCCAATGTCAAAATGAGTCAAGTGAACTCAGAACTGTTAAAACCAGAATGGACGACCTGCTTTTGTCCCATTCAAATGAAGTCACATCACTGAGACAACAAGTCGAGGAGAGGGAGAGAACTGTACAAGAATTGAAATTACAGCTTCAAGTAAAAGAAAATCAATGCCAAACTTTGTCAAATGAGCACAATGAACTTGTAGTACTGAAAGATAAAATGGATTTGTCCCATTCAAATGAACTGGAAGCTTTGAGACAACAAGTGGAGGAGAAGGAGAGGAGTCTGAGCAGTTTAAAAATGGAGCTTGATGAAAAGGATGCCCAGTGTACTGCTTTACAAAAAGAACTACATCAAGTCAAAGCTAATCTGGATAACATGTCTTCATCCAGTGCAAATGAGCTGCAATTCTCAAAGCAGCAAGTAGAGGAGAGAGAGAGAAGTCTGCAAGAACTTAAAGTGGTGCTTGAAGCTAAAGAAAGCCAATGTCAAACATTGTTAAGTGCACAAAGTGAATTGGAACAGTTCAAATCAAAAATGGAAAACACATCTCTTGAAATGGCCAAAAAGAATGAAGATATTGTCATTTTGAATGAACAAGTTGAAGAACTAAAATCAAGACTTAAAAATTCCGAAATCGAACTGGAAAAAGCACAAAAACAAGCAGAAAATGTTAAAATTCTGGAAGAACAACTTGAAATCTTGAAACGGCAACATTTGGAAGAGAATGAAGTTGGAAATCAGGAAAATAAAATACTATTGGAAAAATATGACCAACTAAAAACTAAGCTTGAGACGGCACTTTCAGAATTGGAAATGACACATCAAGATTGTGATCGGTTACAAAGGAATTTTGAGATGGAAAAAGAAGAAAAAGAGAGATTGGCCGTAGAGATGACTTCACTCAAGATGCAGCTGGTTGATGCTGAAAAACGAATTGAAAAAATTGAAGAAAGAACGGTTGAAAAAGCAAACTTTGACCTGATATTAAGTGAAAAAGATGAAATAATCTCCCAAAAATCCGATGAAATTTTAGTAATTCAGAAATGCTTAGAACAAATGCAACGAGACAAAGAAGTTATAGCCATAAAACTTGCTGAAATAAGTCAAAATTGTGCAAAATTTTCAAAAGATTTGGAATTGGAGAGACAAGAGAAAGAAAATGCACTGGTATTATCTGACAGATTTAAACAGGAGATGACACTACTTGAGATGCAACTGAACGAGTCCCAAAAGCAAAATGTGGAACTTCAAGAAACGAGCAAGAAGAAAGAAGCGGCCATCTTGGAACTGTCTGAAAAGAAGGAGCTTATAGCTGCACTTGAAAAACAGCTAGAGCAACAAGTTAAAGTACATGAGGTTGCAGTTGAGAAGGTGAAAACTGAGACGACTGAAGTGCAGAAATCTACTGAAGACACCGATAAAATAAAGGAGATGGAAAACAAAATAGGTCAGCTAACAAAAAAACTGCAAGCGGCTTTGTTGTCAAGGAAAGAACTCCTAAAGGACAATGCAAAACTTAAAGAAGATATGAAATTGCTGTCTTCAAAATATGACGCAAAAGAGGTGGATTTTCAAGCTGTAGAATCGTCAAATTTGAATCTAAAACAACAGAATTCTGATTTGAAAAATTCTCTGGAAATTCTAAGCAAGGAGAAAGATAATTCGAAGGCAGAGTTGCAAGCAATTCTTGTTGACAATCGTAGCTTGTCTGCAGCTTGCGAAAGTCTTAAACAAACAATTGAAAATATTACGCAACAAAAGCAAGCGTTTTCATGCCAACTGGAATCGCTTAAAGATTCTGAAACAGAGGAGCTGACAAAATGGAAAACTAAACATTCGGAATTGAAGCAGGAATACGAGTCGCTACTACAGGCGTATGAAAATGTGAGCAGTGAAATGGACAAAATGAGACAAGTTTTGGAAGGAGCAAAGCGCGAACGGCAAGAAGCACTTCGGAAAAACCATAAACTGGAAATGGATTTTCAAAACTTGGAAAAACAGGTTAGAAATTTGGAAGAAGAGAATGAGAAACTGAGAAATGGGATGCAAGGAATTTCTCAGGATAAAATCAGAAGAATTACAGAATTGGAAGAGGAGAGTAAAAGAATTGGACGATTAGAAAGTGAAAACACAAGATTTTTGGAGATGATTGAAGACTTAAAGAAAAAAATTGATGCATTGAAGACAGAAAAACAAAAACTGGTTGAAAATCTAAATGAAGTGAATTCTACTTTGGAAAACCAGCAGCAAGAGGTGAAATTGTGCACAGAAAAGATGCAAAATAAACTGGATGAAGCTTTAAATTTGAACAATTCTCTCACCGTGCGAATCGAAACTCAGAAAACAGAACTGGGCGCTCAGATTGAAATCAACCAAATTCTGCAAAATGAAAAGAAAAATTTGACAGAAAGAATGGATAGAATACAAAATGACCATGAAGTGGAATTGGCAAACAAAGAGGAGACCATAAAAGAGTTGAATGAACTGATTGCTGAACATACAAAAGAGAGGATTAGTTTGAATGAAAAAGTTCGGATCCTTGAAGATGACAAATCTCTGCTACAGGAGGAGCTGGAGAACGCGCAAGAAACATCAGACAAAGTTAAGAATGAAAATGAATATTTGGAAACTGTAATTCTGAAAAATTCTGAAAAAATCGACGAGCTAACAGAGTCTATAAGTACGATGCAGAGCCAGAGTGCGCAGTTGTCTTCACAGCTAACGTCAATCAAAGAAATGAGCGACAAAATCAGGCAGGAAAAAGAGCAGGAGCAGATCAAACTGGTGAAAGAATTTGAGGAGAAACTTAAAACGATGCAAAGAGGAAACGAAGGATCCAAAAATGTCAAAAAGGAGCTGCAGGAATTACTAAAAGAAAAGCACCAAGAGATAAATCTATTGCAACAGAACTGTATCAAGTCTCAAGAAGTCATACTAAACCTGGAAAGTGAACTCAAAGCATCCCAATTAAAATGTGAGCAATTGAACAAAGACCTTAAACAACATGTTGAACGGATATCCAACTTGGAAGAGAGAAAAAAGCAGCTTGAAAATGATTTGACAACCTGCAAAAGTCTTTTAAATGACACAAAAGAGAAGATTTCGAGATTTGAAGCGGAGCGCGAGGGGCTAAGAATTCAACTGGAGCAAAGCAAAAGGAGAGAGCAGGAGAAGCTATCAAAAAATATTGAAGAAGTTGATTTGTTCGTCGAGAAAAACGTGTTACAACAGCAAATTTCAGATCTCAAAATGTTAAGCAACACTGAGAGCCAAAAGGTGATGGAGTTACACCGTAAAATTGACTCACAAGAACTGCAGATAAGTACTTTAAAACGAGACGCAGAGACGAAGGATGCGAAACTGAGTGCGTTAGCATTAGCAGGTGGAGGCGATGCTGCTAAAATGTGGAATGATTTGTACCAAAAAGCACTGAGTGAAAAGGACAACCAACTTCTCGAACAAGGATTTGTCATAAAGCGATTTTTGGAAGAGACGCGATTAAAGGACAAAGAAGTGAACGAATTACGAGTGGCAAAGTCGAAACTGGAGCGAGCAATAAATGAATACTCCGTGGCGGCTGCTGCACACCAAAGACAGCTGTTTGTAATGAGTGCTAGCAACGCCGAGCTAACCGAGATGCTAGAAATGTTAACTGCGCAGGTTCATGAGCTAACAGCGCAAGTCGAAAGATTGGAGCAGGATAAAAATGCTTTGACCAAACAGGTTATTGATAAGGAAGATATGATTTCTCAAACACAGCTTAAGTTGGAGCAGATAGAAAAGCTGTATAGTGATTCTGACGTGCAGTTGAGTTTGTTACAAGCTCAAAATGATAAACTTCAAGTGGAGTTTGACAAGCAAGAAGGTATATCTCAACAGCTGAAAGTTATTCTCCAAAGCAAAAATTCAGAAATCTCATCTTTACTGTCGTGCAAAGAGGGGCAGATGTCTGGATATCTGGAACAGCTCCAAGCTAACTATCAATCACAAATGTCCGTGTATGAAGATAGGCTAACTTCAGCGCGTTATCAAAGGGAAAAAAACGCCAAAGAAATCCGAACTCTAGAGGCAAAAATCAAAAGTCTGCAGATTCAAGTCGGAAAAGCGGTTCAGGAGAAGAATTCCATGGCGGTTAAGATGGAATCATTCAAAAATTCACTGGTCTCTTTGCAGAACGAAAGGGAGAAGTTGATGTCTGAATATAAACTTCTCGAAGCGAAAAATCAGATGAGCTTATTGGCTAAAACAGGAGAAGGAGGAACGACCAAAGGTTTGAAACACGAAATTCGAAAACTTCTGCACCAAATGGACGATTTAAACTCAGAAAACGCAATGCTGAGAGCGCAGCTAGTTCGCTACAGAGAAGACTTGAATCAGGTCCTCTCCTTAAAAGACAATCAGCTGAAAATTTTGCTCAAAAAACAGCAGGATACAATTAAACAACTTGAAAATGACAAGATGGCGTCCGAAAAGCAAATCCGAGAAGCCAGATTGGATTTGGAAAAAAGAGAAGAGCTGAATGAGACTTTAAAAACAGAAATTTCCAAACTAAAAAGTCAAATTTCGAAACTGGAACATGATCGTAAAGAGATGACGACGTCCAGTGAAGGAAAAGTGATTGTGGATTTGCAGAATGCTGTTGTGGCAAAAGCAGCGGAATGCAACGATCTCCAACAAAAACTTTCAACTGAGAAAAATCTGAAAGAGGAGTTAAAAATAAAACTGCAAAAAATTGAAAACGAGACTGACAAAAAGCTAGCCGAAGCCGAGGATAAGTACAATGGCGAACTGGATAATTTTGAACGCGAGGTGAATTTGATGCGAAATGAAAAAGAAACGGCAGACCAGAGGGTAGCCGAACTCATCAAAGATTTACTCGAACTGGAACAACAACTTTCAGACACAAAAACTCAAAACAACAATTTCAAAACACAAAATGAATCCTTGTGTAAAGCTATGGCTGCACTGCAAAATGACCGCCACCAGCTAATTGAAGACTTTAAGACCCTGAGAATCCAATACGATGACGAGCTGAGAGAAACCCAAGCTAGTCTGAAGAAGATGGAAAACAAATTTACAGACGCAACTTCGGAACTAGCAGCTTTCGCAAAACAGCGCGATGTCCTTGTGCATAAACTCAAAGCGTTAGAAAGTAAAGATGTTCAAAATGAGGTAAACCGATTAGTAGACGAGCTTGGTAAGGCGTTGTCCGAAAAAGAGGGAGAGGTGACGCGTTTCAAAATGGAGAACGAATCCTATAATCGCCAGTTATCCGCTTTTTCCAAGTCCATGGCCAGTCTCCAAAATGACAGGGACCGGCTGGTGGAGGAGCTCGCCGGGGCCAAGAGGGACGTGGTGGCGCCCCCTATAGACAAAAGCAGTGCCTTACAGCTCGAAAACAAGGGGCTGGTAAGTCCTCAGATTTGGAGAAAAAAATGTGAGTTTGTTGAGCTTTGCTTGTAGCCTGGTCAACCACACCCGCCACAGAGTGGGTTTAGACTTCCATTACAGCATTGTTATGATTGTTTTCAAATGGTAATAAACAGGGAAGTAACAATATCAAAATCTTGCAATATTAATCTCACAGTAAGATGTTTTTTTGTTAGAACAGTATTTTTTCTTTGTATGAAGTTTGCATGTTCTCCCTGTGTCCGGGTGGGTTTCCTGTGGGTGCTCTGGTTTCTACCATTATAGGTCAAATCTTCCAGCTAAATCCTCCTTGACCAACCCTCCAAAAAATGTAATCAGGGCTGTCACGATATCAAAATGTTTTATGTTGCTGAAGAAAATATAGCCAATAAATGAGAATTCCAATGTCTAACTGCCGTGCGTTAATACTGCACAAGTGTTGCATTTTAAAACAGTTCCACAGACTGTTTAAAGAAGTGGACTGAGGGAGTGTGACGTCACCCACAGCGTCCAGCTCCAGTCAAATGAAGCTCATCAAGGCTCGCGGTTATGAGGCGAATTTGGAGACAAGTCCCATAGGAATAGGGATTAATAGGACAAAATAGTGAAACTCAATCATGTAGAGCGGGTTAATACGAACAAAATGAGGAGCCTGACAGCAGCAGGTACAGAGAGAGGCGGCACTTTCTCAATACTCAGTGAACTGGAGCCAGAATCACGCCCATACTCACCTCCTTTTTGAAACTAGCAGGTTAGCTGTGTCCATTTACAGTCTGTGAACGGTTCACATAAAACTGAACAAACGGAGCAAAGGATCATGGTCTATGTAGTTCCCTTAGCTTCCGACCACTGCAAGAAAACAATGTATTTTAACCCCATCAGCTAATCACTTATATATAACCTTTAATATTGTGATTTTACGATATTGTTACAATCCAAAATTATTCATGTTTATAATTATCGTAATGGAAATATTTAATTTGTGTTTATAAATTGTCGAGCCGTTTGTTTTCATGGTTGGCCAGGCTGTTTCCTCTGGTGCACGGCCGTTTTGGTTTGGTGTTTTGGGTCTTTGCTTTGGCTGGCTCCTTGGAATAGATTCTGTTCTTTTTTTTTTTGCATTTCTCTGGATGTTTTTGGTGGCATGGTTCATTATTACATTTATTTTTGCTTCTTTTTCCTTTTTTGACGTGGTGTAAATCTCAAAGGGCCCGTATCACACTATCCTCTGATCTGTTCTAATGTAGTTTCCTCATCACAAACAAAACACAAGTCCAGGTTTGTTTTTGCAGAGGAAACAGCGTTGGAACATGGCTGAAAGGTCAAAGGGCTCGGTTTAGTGTGATACAGGAGCTTTAAGTGTTGTCATTAGCCAAAGCATGGAAAGCTGCAGGTTTTTTGTGTGACTGTTTTTATTATTTGAAATGAAGATGTTTTTATAATGTTTGATTTTAAAAGTTATGTTTTTTTTTAGGACGAAAGACGCAAAATAAACGACGCAGAGACAGGAGTCCACATCTCCCGTGAAGAAATGACTCCTTTGAGGTAAATGCATTATCTGTAATTCTCACTGTGGAGAATATGAGCGCTTTAAAGACTCTGCACCTGATTTTTTTCATTGTAAACAGTTTGCAGTGGTCCAAAATTACTCCTCACTTACCTCATGCATTCAGAGCGTCCTCGTTACTCACCACGATGAGTTTTGTCATCTCAGTAAAGCTAATAACAACTAGCATGCTAACAGCTCATTATGCTCTACCTTCTAGACTCATACACATGGAGGCTTCTGTCCTCTGTGTGGTTCTGTCCTCCGTGTGGTTCTGTCCTCTGTGTGGTTCTGTCCTCTGTGTGGTTCTGTCCTCTGTGTGGTTCTGTGTGGTTCCGTGTGGTTCCGTGTGGTTCTGTGTGGTTCTGTGTGGTTCCGTGTGGTTCCGTGTGGTTCTGTGTGGTTCTGTCCTCTGTGTGGTTCTGTCCTCTGTGTGGTTCTGTCCTCTGTGTGGTTCTGTCCTTTGTGTGGTTCTGTGTGGTTCTGTGTGGTTCTGTGTGGTTCCGTTTGGTTCCGTGTGGTTCTGTCCTCCATGTGGTTCTGTCCTCCGTGTGGTTCTGTCCTCTGTGTGGTTCTGTCCTCCGTGTGGTTCTGTCCTCCGTGTGGTTCTGTGTGGTTCTGTGTGGTTCTGTCCTCTGTGTGGTTCTGTCCTCTGTGTGGTTCTGTCCTCCGTGTGGTTCTGTCCTCCGTGTGGTTCTGTGTGGTTCTGTGTGGTTCTGTCCTCTGTGTGGTTCTGTCCTCCGTGTGGTTCTGTCCTCTGTGTGGTTCTGTCCTCCGTGTGGTTCTGTGTGGTTCTGTGTGGTTCTGTCCTCTGTGTGGTTCTGTCCTCCGTGTGGTTCTGTCCTCTGTGTGGTTCTGTGTGGTTCCGTGTGGTTCCGTGTGGTTCTGGTCCATCTCCTCAGAACATGTGAAGTCTTGGCACTGGAGCAGTCCCTGAGCTGACCACTGGGGGCAGTAGTGAACACAACACTCAACACAAACTTTACTGAAGGAAACGACTTCACAGCAGCTCACGCGTCACAATATTTATAATCACAAAGAGAAATGGTAATAATAAATTCTAAATAAGTAGCAAAAATAACAAGAGACTGGTGCCAAATAAGACGTAATTATATAAATGAACAAGTAAAAATAAAAATGAATATAAAAATAAAATAATAAAAATATCTCTCAGCCAAGTAAAAATAAAAATGAATATAAAAATAAAATAATAAAAATATCTCTCAGCCAAATACAAGAGGTCATAAGGTGCAAAGATGAAATGATGATGGACGCTCCTCCTTTTCTGAGCTCTTTTCTCACAGACGTGATCTAAAACCTGCCGCGGGTACCTCCATGTTTGTTTATTTGTTTTGGTCAATTCTCAGACGGACTGTGAGCGCCCTCTGGTGGTGGTTTAACAGAACACGGCGTTTGGAAGTATAAAAACAGGGACAGTTTCTACACTTGGAACACACAGATCTGTTTATGGACCAAAGAGGAGCAGAGGTGAACCTCACCACGCACTTCCTGATTAACCACTGATCTAATCATGGTTTATTTGTTTTCTTGTAGGTCAGAGCCACGAAAACCAGACACACCTCCACCAACCACAGTAAGTTCATCATTCTGAACTTTTGTCTTATGATAATGATACTAAAACAAATACTGAGACTAGATCCTCATTTTTCACAGGTATTGATACTAGAAAAGTCTTATTTTCAGGACAGAGCAGAACCTGAATGTGTTTAGAACGAACTGGAGCTGATCAGAACAAGTATAAGAGCACAGAGACTAGAATACAGCCATGGACCTGGTTTAGACCTGGTTTAGACCTGGTTTAGACCTGGTTTAGACTTGGTTTAGACCTGGACCACTGAGGATTACACAGATATAAGGACACATGGAAATAGAAAAGAAAGTTCTACCATTTAATGTGGAAAATCACAGGATATTGTCTAAAGAGGGTTTTTCTTCTCTGTTCCTTAGTGTTGAAATGGAGTTTGACATTTTACATTCGTGCCAAAACTGTTTCATACCCCAGGGCTTCTGTAGTTCTCGCTGTTCTTTCCTTTACGTCCTGTCCATGTGTCTCCACAGACTCCGCTGTCTCAGATGGAGCAGGCGGTGACTGGTCTGGAGAAAGAGAGGGCTCGTCTACATCAGGACTTACAGCAGTGTCTGTTTGAGATCCACCGCAGAGACCAGTACATCCAGCAGGTGGCGAGCAAGGTACGAGCACAGCAGAAAACACACACAACACACAAACACTGTGAAACTCACACACACCAAGAGTTAATTTGCAAAAACGGATCTGTGTGATTTTAGAAAGTGATGGTAGACTTACGCTTTAGTCTTTGTATAGAAATGTTTTCAAAAATCCACATATATTATTGTCACTGATCATATCTGAAGAACAAGGCAACACGAGGGTAAATACTTTCTGCAGATTTTTCAAAATGGAGATATCTGTTTTTGCAATGGAACTTTTCATATGTACTCCCCACAAAAAACCCACAGACGCCCAGCAGGTCACCCACAAAACCCCACAGACGCCCAGCAGGTCACCCACAAAACCCCACAGACGCCCAGCAGGTCACCCACAAAACCCCACAGACGCCCAGCAGGTCACCCACAAAACCCCACAGACGCCCAGCAGGTGGCCCACATGTAAAACCCACAGACACCCAGCAGGTCACCCACAAAACCCCACAGACGCCCAGCAGGTCACCCACAAAAACCCCACAGACGCCCAGCAGGTCACCCACAAAAACCCCACAGACGCCCAGCAGGTGGCCCACATGTAAAACCCACAGACACCCAGCAGGTCACCCACAAAACCCCACAGACGCCCAGCAGGTCACCCACAAAAACCCCACAGACGCCCAGCAGGTCACCCACAAAACCCCACAGACGCCCAGCAGGTCACCCACAAAAAACCCACAGACGCCCAGCAGGTCACCCACAAAACCCCACAGACGCCCAGCAGGTCACCCACAAAACCCCACAGACGCCCAGCAGGTCACCCACAAAAAACCCACAGACGCCCAGCAGGTCACCCACAAAAAACCCACAGACGCCCAGCAGGTCACCCACAAAAAACCCACAGACGCCCAGCAGGTCACCCACAAAAAACCACAGACGCCCAGCAGGTGGCCCACATGTAAAACCCACAGACGCCCAGCAGGTGGCCCACATGTAAAACCCACAGACACCCAGCAGGTCACCCACAAAAACCCCACAGACGCCCAGCAGGTCACCCACAAAAACCCCACAGACGCCCAGCAGGTCACCCACAAAAACCCCACAGACGCCCAGCAGGTCACCCACAAAAAACCCACAGACGCCCAGCAGGTCACCCACAAAACCCCACAGACGCCCAGCAGGTCACCCACAAAAAACCCACAGACGCCCAGCAGGTGGCCCACATGTAAACCCCACAGACGCCCAGCAGGTCACCCACATGTAAACCCCACAGACGCCCAGCAGGTGGCCCACAAAACCCCACAGACGCCCAGCAGGTCACCCACAAAAAACCCACAGACGCCCAGCAGGTCACCCACAAAACCCCACAGACGCCCAGCAGGTCACCCACAAAAAACCCACAGACGCCCAGCAGGTGGCCCACATGTAAAACCCACAGACGCCCAGCAGGTCACCCACAAAACCCCACAGACGCCCAGCAGGTCACCCACATGTAAACCCCACAGACGCCCAGCAGGTGGCCCACAAAACCCCACAGACGCCCAGCAGGTGGCCCACAAAAACCCCACAGACGCCCAGCAGGTGGCCCACAAAACCCCACAGACGCCCAGCAGGTGGCCCACAAAAACCCCACAGACGCCCAGCAGGTGGCCCACGTGGTGAAGCTCATTGATCATTGATTATTAATCAGACCTTTGTTCAGGTTTTGATGGTTTCATTTCATGATTGGTGTTTTTTAGATGTTTTTTGATTTATTTCTTGATGTTCTTCAGCTGCAGCAGGTGGAGCAGGAGAAGGCCTCTCTGTGCGCTCAGCTCCACCAGCAGGGGGCGATGTACACTGAGGTGGCCCCCGGAGCGCCGCAGGAGAAGAGCAGTGAGGCAGAGCTGTCGGAAAGGTGAAGAAGAAAACACATTTTTATGAGTTTGGAATCTCTGCGTTCTGATTGGATAATCGACCTGAACCGAAACACCAAATTAGAACAAAAATCAAAATCACGTCTGTTTAATCTGAATGTGTTTACCTCATATCTGCAGCTCAGGTTTGTGTTTTCTAAAAGCAGCTGCAGTTCGATATCGTCCACGGGCTTTAAAGGGGAAGTGTCGTACGAGAAAAAATAAAATGACACCGCAAGATGAGAACCATGTGGGAGCAGCTGCCTGTCATGGTGAAACGTCAGAGTCAGAGATGGAAGTGTGTGAAACAGAGACGGGACTTTAAATGTCCCATAATCCTCTGCTCTGCTCTAATGTCGTTTCCTCGTCACAAACAAACCTGCAGATTTAACACGAGTTCTTCTCTCAAACTGAAAACACTCTGTTCCACCTTGTGATGTCATCATGTGGT